>JADGIL010063519.1:3863-13944 GCA_020352625.1 Cactoblastis cactorum
AATACATATGTATATAGATAAACTCAGGTTCGTTGTATGGGAGCCCCCTTAAATTTTTATTTTATTTTTAATATTTGTTGTTGTAGCGGCAACAGAAACGACCAACATCATCTGTGAAAATTTCAACTCTCTAGCTATCACGATTCATGAGATACTACAGCCTGGTGACAGACAGACAGCGGAGCCTTAGTTATAGGGTTCCCGTTTTACCTTTCGGATACGGAACCCTAAATAAATAAAGCTACGTAAAAAAACCGACTTCGAATGTACGTATTGTACACAAGAACTAAAAAGAATAAAATAATAATAATTAGCTGATTTTCTAAAGAACGTAAGTAATTATTATTATTATATACAAACTATGTTTTATCACCGCTGGAAGTCGGTGCCTCTTATAAACAGCAGTATAAAACCTATACACCTATTGTACCTATTAACCGTCGACCTAGAACCATGATTCTTATAAGCGAGTTTAGATTTGGAATCTCTTTCTGTCTTAAAATTTTATCTCCATTTAAGATTAAAAGTTGAACTGAAGAAAAATAATTTTACTATCATATGTACCACATAATATCAGATAAATAATAAATGTAGTTTTAGAAATTCCATTTGATTTATTTTGTTATACTATTTTTGACGATCATCAATTTAAACAACAGAGTACAATATGGAATGTCAATATATTTTACTTTATATCTACATTTGAGTTTGAAGAGTAAGTGACTGAAATTAAAATTTGCTTAATAACATACAATATTCTTGGGCTGTTACTATAGTACCTCATACTTTTTAACAGGTCAGCAGAATTGGATAAACTGTACTACACATTTCCACTGGTGTTACTCTATCTACAAACATAAAAGACATATTCCAATGTAAAATAAATATATTTCAAATCAAATGTATGACATTTGATCTGTTTTCAAACGACAGACTGATAAAAAATCTACTAACATTAAGCAATATTTATCGAAAATCGAATACGTAACAGAATTTTCATTTACTAATAAATACATATATGCCACGTAATTTCCCACTACATGTATAATTTGGCAACATTTGTTTTAACAGCATAAGTTATATAAATACAAAGAGCGACAAATGTGTTTTCATATTCTCATACACATATAGCGAGAAATTACGCATTTGACAACAAATTTCATGGTTTAGTCGATTGTCTATTAATCAATTGCATAAAATAAAGCATTTTTGATTTCTTTTTCATTTTCAATCACTACTATACTAGTCATTAGTATATTCTATAAAACATTATGGAAGGTCGAAGATGCTTTTAGAACGAAATATAAATATAGACTTACAAATGTAAAGAGAGTTTACTTTAAGAACTTACATAAAACTTACTATAGTACACAATATTTAAAATGCAACCCCCTATAAAGGCCCATAACACGACCACAGAGTCAAATTGGTGGTACAACAGTTAATTTAAAATAAGTAATCTATTCACAGCACTTAACCACATGTTAGTCAACGTTCACACACAAAACGATCACAAATCACTTTTGCGTCACATTATCACCAAACAGATTGCATTGCTATATTTATAATTATATACTCTATGTACATTTTATAATTGTTTTTAACACATTACAACGATTCTTCGAAAGCAGCCATTAAATCGCTCTGCAGATTCATGTCTATCTGTCCTGCCATCTGGAAAATATATATAAATAAATGAACAAAATATTATTCTATTGTGTAATACAATATTTCTAGACAGATAAATCGATATTTTCACATCACGATTCAAGAATTATAAGGATTTATTTAATTTTCCGTCTTAATCATACTGAAAACAAAGTATTAAACTAGTTTGTCCCTGTTTGGAACATTAGTAAGGTAATCGATAAGGTAGCGTGCAGGGCACTGAGGGGTGTACGTACAGCCTCGCGGCGGCGGCGCTCCTGCTCGCGCTGGCGCAGGCGCTCGCGCTCGCTGGCGGCGGGCTTGTCGGGCGCGGCGGCGGCGGCGGCGGCCGCGGCGGCGGGCGGCGAGGCGCGCGCCACCGGCGACACGCTCGGCGACGCCACCTCCGCGCTCTCCGCCTTGCGCGCGCCCACTCCTCCCACCATCCTATTCAAATATTCCGTTAAAAATATATAATCTTTTTTTTTTGCCTAGTATAATAAACGATCTTTAACCTCATGAATTGATCGATTCAAACGCTTGGTATTAATATTATTTTGTTTTTATTGATCGATTATATACAGTAAAGGTAGTTTGTAGCTTTGAAATTAATTAATGAATATAAAAATGACAATTCAATAATGCCAACACTTGGCCTACTTCATAAAAAAACTTTGTGATTTGATATGATTAGATAAGACTCACCTCATTTTATCGTCATCGGGATGTCGCCTCTCCGTCTCTTGCCGTTGTCTCTCTCTTTCTGCTTGTTCTTTCTTTCGTAATTCCTGTTGCTCGATCAGTGCTCTCTGACGATCAATTTTCTCTTTAGCTTGTTTTTTAAAAGCCTGTAAAATAAATATTTAGTCAATATCTCGTTCTACTTTAATATTATTGTGTATAAAAAAAAAAACTAATCTATATAACCTCACCTGAAAACTGTCCATAACAGGTTTCTGTTTCATTTGGTTATTTGTGTTCATGTTAGGTATACTCTGTGGACTTCCAGCTTGTGCTAACGACGACCAAGAACTAGCATTTTTTAAATTCTGTTCCTGTTTTAGCTTAAAAGCTTGGGCGAAGTTAGAATTTTTAGCATCTTCCATTTTTTTTTCCATTTCATATTTAACTCTATCAGATATATTATTTTGACCCATATTTGGTACCCCCATCAGATCTTCGATGGGTTTAGGGGTTAGCAAAGGTTTGACGTCCTCTTTCTTTACGGCAGGCGTTATGAGCGCGGGCGCGCCAGGTACAGTGTGATGTGATTGAGCATTAACGCTGTGAGGAGCCGAGGGCACAGGATCAAAGATCGACGACACAGGTACGACAGGAGTCACACCGGGCAAAGTAGGATTTACGTCAGGCCGCAGCATTTCTCTTTCGTGATGCATATTTTTTTCCACGAAGCCGTTGTGAGAAGGCGGTACGTACATTTCATTCTTGATCGGCTCATGGGGAACATGCGGGATATCAGTTAAACCGCCTAATTGCGCCATAAGATTTTGATGTGCCGCGTCCGGCATCATTTGCGTCTTCGGCAAAGAAAAATCATCCTCCAGTCGCATCGATGACTCCGACACTCCGACGCTCACATCCATGGGTACATCGGCATTTAAGCTTCTCTCCAAACTGGCGAGGGAACGTTCAATCGGGTCTATGTATTGAGAAGTATCGACTTTGTCCAGTCCATTTCGGAGGTCCACTTTGGGAACCGGCTTCGGTTCATCATTGTCACGCACGATCGGAGTTATCGAGGAGTCTGGGACATCTTCGGTGATTTGTGCGGGCTGCGGCAGTGCGGGCGCCAGCTGAGCGGGCGGCTCAGGCTTGAGCTGAGGCGCGGGCTGTGCCACCACCGGCGCCGGCTCGGGCTTCACTTCAGCCGCCAGCGGCGCCGCCTCGCCTCCGCTAACAGCAACCGGCGCGGCGGACACGGGCGGCATAGTCTTCTAAAACGTTACAAAAGACGTTAACGTTACGTCTATAGATTTCTTTATTTGTATCAGACAAAGTTTGTATCATAGGAAATTATGAATAGATTAGATCGCAGAATTCTACATCGAGAGACCAGACCAACTCGAGTTTAATTCTAAATCTCAGCTCAGTATTTATTAAGATCGGATTATACATAGACGATTTCAATATATTACTCCAATTTTAAGGGAAGGGGTAAAAACTATTCAAATTGTTTACAATCTAATCCATACATATAATAAAACTTTAGAAGAGCGAAATTTGTACTTATTGATACAGATAACGAATCTGCAGTTATGGGAATTTTTGTCTGTCTGAAAGCGCATCACGCAAAATCCACTGGACCGATTTACTTGAAATTTGGCATGCGGGTACCTTACATGCCGGGGTAACATCTTAGTTTTTATTCCGGTAAATTGTCAGATTCCTGTAGGATTATCAAAAAACTAACTACTGAATCGGTTCAATACTTCAAAATCCACTGGACCGATTTACTTGAAATTTTAACTGTAAGTGACTTATATACCAGGCTAACGTCTTTGATACATTTTATCCCGGTAAATTGTCATGTTCCCGTAGGATAATAAAAAGCTAACTACTGATTCCTTCATTCGCGTTTTAACTCTTCGCGGACAAAAAATTTCCAATTTCTATATTCACGGATCTAATAGGCACATACATACATATTAATAAAAATATTTTCAATAGGTATATAGGCCGAATACCCTTTGTAAACGCGTCGTCAAATGGACTAATAAAAAAGAAAAATAGATCTTATTAAAACTACTTATGGGCCTTTGTCAGCAGTCGTTTTAGAGAATCAATATGAAAGCAACCTTATTACTGAATACATAAATAATATTTTTGAATGGTGCAATATATTAGACGTCTGAATTGAAGGACTTTAAAAACTGCAAATCAAGAAAAATAACGAAATTCTTCATACTATTGTTTAAATCTGAAAATAGTAATTCATCAATTTCTTTTTTATTTATTTGTTCTTTATTTTGTCACCTAGGAACGTATCCCATATAATAAATTACCATTCACGGGTCCTATACCAGGACCCTGAGACAACTTACTTGACATTTTGCACTTTTTTAAAGTTTTATATCATCTTTATTTCGAAGTTAGTAACAAATGATCATATTCTTGGGGGATTGGGATAAGTATGGAAGTACGGAGCAGTGCTCATTACTCACGAAAAGCAGACGTGATATTTATTCAAAAGACTTGCATTTAGAAAATTAAAATAGCTTGATTGTTTAAGTGAAAAACTTATGTCAAAAAGAATTTTCTTATTTCAAATCACACGCAAACGAAGTTGCGGGCACAGCTAGTATAAAATAAAAATATATTTACGATTTGTGGTGGATGTGCTGGCTGTTTCTTGGCTTTCTTTTTGGGCGTCCTTCCAGGTCCAGTACCTGCAATTGGCCGTTATTATTATTTTATAATACAGTACTAAATATCAAACAAAACAATTTTATTATTATTATTATACTTAACTTGATCTAGTGCAGTCTTCTCCATAATCAGTGATGGTGAGTATAAATATTTCCATTACCATTGATATTTTAGTTAATGAATTGAAAGCAGTTTTAACATTCACTGATATTACAAAAAATGGTGCCATATCGTAATTTATAAAGTCGAGACGAGATTCAATATTATTATAGTCAAAAATGTTTCTGAAATATATCTTTCCATTATATAAAATGAACACAAAAAAAAAACCATTATAACTTTTATTTGCTAAAAACGCATATATTTTAGTAGTAAAATTATTCTACAAAAACTTCAGATCTCAGGGTAATATAGTGTACAAATAAAATTCAAAATAAGTTACTTAAAAGATTTACTTAATTTTCTGTTATATACTGAAATATATATACAATGTTTAATTCCACTCATTCTTATTGCCTAATCAATTTAAGTCATGAGTTGATTAAATAAATCTAGTATAAAATTTTGTTTCTGTTCTCACACTTGCAACTTTTCTACACTATAATTACAACTAAATGTTGCGCTGAAAGTCATTGTACCACATGTATAATTATTGACCAATCTCCAAACTATCTTAACCAATATTTTTACATGTCACTTCAAGCATAATGTGGTGGTCAAGAACCTATTACTTGATAATTTATAAACTCTATAATATTATTGGCAAAATCTATAGTAAGTATACATAGACTCATTTGTTCTCTTTATTTCCTAACCCAGTTGGGATTTAAGGAACTCTAATATAAAATAATTACATTACTAAAACTAACTTACAATAAGATCTCCTGAAGCAATCTTATAATTGTACTTGACAAATTCATTGAAACTATGAAATTACAGATAAGCTGGTCTATATAAATGATGGGAATGTAAAATAGTTCGAATTTTCGATATTTGTTGTAGTCCAATTTTTAATAAACAAAATTTTAATATCCTAAACATGCAAATAAATACAAGTTTCACAATGATAAACATTTTAAATTTCTAACATTGTGATGTTTTGCAGATCTCATTATATTAATATCTCTAATAAAAAAAAAAACATTAGTAACTTAAATTTTGTTTTAGGCCTGAGTGGGTTTCATAAAGTAAAATCTGTACAAATTTGTTATGGTTATCATGATGCTTTCTTTATCTTAATACGCATTATAACCACAAGTTTACACAATAAGAAATAAACATTCATGATTAAAATGTATCAATAACAATTTCGTAATTATATAATGCTGTACAAGCTTTTAGTAGCTTGTCAATCATATCCGCAAACATGAAATGTTATATGTTGTATATGTTAATTTATGAATTAAACCATTTTTAATAATATTGAGACATATTAATAATAAATAATTTAAATCCAGAAGCACCTGCAAGTAGAGTGGCTCAAAGTCCCGAATACCTAGTAGGGGCACCAAGAATCCTCCCTCCTTCCCAGGCATATAAAATTAAGTAACTCGAATAATTCAATGTAAATACTGCCTACAATGAATCACTTTATAACACATGTCATACGAATTACATTATACATCTTCATTTTAAATTAACAGTCTCTCAATTCATTTTAACCAGGCTATACCGCCTACGACATGTGTATACTCAATATTTATATTTAGGGGTACATTTTTTTATTATAAGATTTGAATACACCACGCCACTAACGGAGTAAACAATTACAAGGTTGCAAACAATTTGTGAAGGAAGGAGGCCAGCTTTCGTATTATGGTAATGTTATTTTAAAACAATTTTGATTATACGCACGTTTCTGGAAGCAAGCATTGAAAAAATAACAAGCGTCAAACCAATAAAACCATACCTTTTCAAAAAATAAAATTTTTAACTACAACATGTCACAAGATTACATCCTCGTTGCAACTCAAGAGCAGAGGGTCCAACAAGGGGCTGATAAGATTTGCTTGCAGTTGGTATCCGTCCTTACACAATTGTTTGCATTACTGGGCAGCGCCGCGTCGCCGCCGCTTCTCCGGGGCTCCTCTTCGGCTCGGCGTGCGAAGGCGACGGCGAACGTGGACAGTGGACGTACCGACACAACTAATATATGTATATACTCGTATTTATATCGTTATCGGTTTAGCACGATCTCGAGCTTCATCGGATATCATATTGGGTTTAAATTTCACACTCAAAAGCTATTAGTACCATGAGATCTGAAGTTCCAACAAGAGTTTATAACAAGAAAATCGATATTTTAAGGATGCAAATGAAATAACATCGTATTTGAGGACATGATATAGTTAAAAATATTAAAGTGAAAAGGTATTTCTTACTGGTTTATGAAACAAACCAAATAAAAAATATTCCTTACCGGCACCATTTATTAACAAAATATCAGCGAACGTCAAAGCTGGCTTCTCTTCCTTTATGACAACTAGACTGTGCCAATATCAAAAATGTTCATACATTTAAGATTTAGATTAAAAACGTTAAAACTGAATACGGAATTTAGGTGGTGTTCCAACTTCATATCACAGTGAAATCATAAACAGAAACATGCTCACAGTGTATCATGCACACCACTTGACAATGAATGAGGAAGGCAAATGCAAAGTCATACGAGGAGGCTTTGATCGCTTTTAATATTTATTCAACGATCTTTAGAGGCAGTCACCTCCCCCACGCAAAAGCGCCAGCTCGCTGCACTTTCTAATTAAAATCGTATAACATTCGCGTTCCTAGTACCTGACGAACAATTTTGTCACGTATTTTGTTCTCTCACACATTCGTTCACATCAAATGAAGTCGAGTCTGTATGCGCACGAGATACGCAGGAGCAATTTGCGCAATTATTTATTATTATCATTAAAATACAAAAAAAAAATATATATATATATATATACCAACTGTGAATATATAAAAGGCTTGAATCATAAATTACACTAGCTCCACTTTCGACAAGACGTCTAAATAAATAAAAATATAATTGCTTTTCCTCTCCTTAGGATCGGACGGTAAACTTGCCAATATTAAAATCGACCTATAATAATTAAATTACACCAATACCTTCTTGGTATCACCTTTTTTCGTATTTTATCTGTTATTATAGACAAATCTCATCACTTTTTTCTTATCATTCATTCCTTCGCTGACATTATTTCAGACTAGATAGACATTATTATTAAATGTTTCACCTTTGCTGCATTGAGCATTTCAGATACATGATATAAAAACAAATACCACAGTCATCATACTATAAAATACTGGCAAAAATAAAATTCTAAGTTGGGTTCTCAATAATGAAAACATTAACGACGACCTATAACTATAGATCTCAACGGTTTTAACATGTTATAAATTGAAGAATTCTCTTAATCTTTAAATGCACATATTTAGATCTAAAGACCCACTGCATAACGCAAAGTAAGTATACCAAACAATCTAGCTGAATGAATTATTGATTATAAAATAGAAGAGGTAAAATAACTACAAACAGCGCATATTCGTATTGTAACATATAAAAGCAAGAGTTAAAATAAATACTTAGATCGCGTCATACAAGAGGGTCAAAATCCCAGTGAATGTGCGATTAGCACGCGGCTGACGTCACGTCACTAAGGTACCCGGGCTAACCTGCTTCGCTGTCGCTGCTGTCGGAGGAGCTGGTGTCGGTGCTGGAGGACGAGTTGGACGAGTCCGAGGAGCTCGACGACGACGACATCCCCCCGCCGAGACCATCTTTTCCATCTGTTAACAAAAGCTATAATCAAATCTTACGACCTTTGTATTATTAAATGTTCTTTTCACTTCTTTAACTGTTCGTTTCTGTAAATTCTACAAAGCTATTGCTACATTGAACACAGAACTTAACTTTGCAGATAGTTCTCTGAAAATGTATACCATAAAACGTATTAGAATTTTTTACCATTTCACTATTGCGCCTTTGTGCAAGTTATAACATATTCATGTAGCAAAAAAAAATTCATTGTGTAGCTTTAGAAATATTTACCACTGCAAATGATCTAACAATGTACTATTTAATATATTAATATTTAATATAATATATAAATGTAATAAATAACGTAATGTAAATACTCGGATAATAAAAGTGGATTAAGCTAATTCTTGATTGCTATATTTTACACATATGCAAGGTGGAGTAGAAGAAAATAAGTGCTAACCCTTTTGCATACCATTATTGTATATCTATCTTGTATATATTTTTGTAGTGGTATGGAGCCCGCTGCTTGGTTTTTTAGGCTGCAGCATTAATGGGCCAGCTCGTCCGGGGAAGTACCACACTCCCACAGAAAACCGACGCCTGAATGGCGGCTATCTGACCCAATGCTTCGTTCCGCGAGTGGAAAAGCCGGTGGCCCTTCAAATGGGAAGGGCGGGGGTTTTTTATAGGCCGGCAACGCTTCTGTAACCCCGCGGGTGTTGCAGTCGTCTATGGGCGGTGGTGATCACTTAACATCGCGTGACCCGCCTGCTCGTTTGCCTCCCTCTGACATAAAAAAATAGAATCTTTTAGCAAACCAACCAAGCAGAGTAAAAATAAATACTATCAAATACTTGCCTTTCTTTTGTTGTTGCTTTTTGTTTGTTCCTAATTGCCCAGAGACATCCTGTAATCGTTTCTCTAATTCTTGCTTTTTCTCCGCCATTTGTTCATCCTTAGATTTACCTGACATTTTTCGATCTGTAAGCGGAAAACAAACATTACATCAAAACAGAAGTAAATTAAAATATGTCATTTATGTATTAAGAAAGACTTACGTGTCTTCTTGCGTAGGCATGATGCAACGTAATTCTCTAATTCCCTTAATGTCGACGGTTTTAATGTTTCAAAGTCAATCTCAATTTCATCTGGATTGGAATCTCTTAGTGAGGGCTCTCTACTTTGGATTA
This sequence comes from Cactoblastis cactorum, assembly GCA_020352625.1. Classification (NCBI taxonomy): domain Eukaryota; kingdom Metazoa; phylum Arthropoda; class Insecta; order Lepidoptera; family Pyralidae; genus Cactoblastis; species Cactoblastis cactorum. The sequence continues at coordinate 13,857 of JADGIL010063519.1, forward strand.
TGTGGACTACCTTGCCGAGTTTGTCACCTGAGAATAATAAAATAAAATAATGTGGATATATTTTTTCAATATTCATTAAAAAAAAAAA
>JADGIL010063556.1:0-15280 GCA_020352625.1 Cactoblastis cactorum
CAAATGTCTTCGCTAAGTTTTAAAAGTAATGTCTCCACATATATAACAAAACTTGTCAGGATCTTTTATTCTCTTTCTTGACATTGTATAAGAATAACTTAACTCAAAAAACAGTAAACAAAACTACGCTCTTCAAATATTAAATACTCCGAATGTGAAAATAAAACTAAAGCACGGTTAATTTTAAATTTTACGGGTAGTAGCTGTAACACAAAAACAAGACCTGATGGAATCAAAGTAAATGTAGTTTTTATATGAGGGTAGGTAGGTAATTCAAAATTAGTAAGCACCTTTCTTGTTACAAATTTTTGTTGACCAGTGTTATATAGCAGTTTCTCTCGCTTCCTCATCATCTCCTTAAGATTCATATTAAACTTTAAAAAGTTTAATGATTAAATTATTAAGTTGTACTAACAAATATTAATCTTTAATTCTTTGACATTAATTTGTAAGTAATTAAAACTCAACACGACATATTTTTAATACCTGTTACTCGTAATATTATACATATAATTACACTTGAAAAACAGCATTAAACTACATAATAGATGTCCAACTTATACCGAAACTAAGTACTATACTAACAGAATTAGGAATTACTTGGTTGGTACTTGGTAACTTGCCATAATATATGTGAAGCGTGAAAAGTATTTAATTCTCAAATGTCATGGAGTTTACTTTGACATATTATAGTATTAGTAAATGTATTATTATGTAGTTGACTATCACAAATTTAGAATAAGAGAAAAAGAAATTGGAAATAATAAATGTACAGTTAAAAATAGTGTTTTAAAAAACTGATAGGACTAATATGTTTTCAATAACTTTTAACAGTTCTTCTCCAAACTGATAGAAAGTAACAATAAATTCTACTTAAGCTTGTAAACTAATAATAGTTTCGGATTTTATTAATATTTATAATATGATCGAAAACAATGAAAAAAAATAATAAAACATTCAAGATCTCTCACGAAAAGTTTTATAGACATATTGGTCACATCAAATAAACTTTAAAAATTCAATTGGACTTTAAAATGCATAAGGATTTCAAAACGTATCCAAGAGAACATAAATAAAACGGACGAGATATCCTGGACTGGCTGAAGTAATGGACCATGTTCTAAGATTTATGAGTTCACTCTCAACTCACATCTTTTTACTCTGAGCACAGAGCACATAGCGAATCAAGTGAATATAGAAGCAAGTGGAATAATGAAAAATGTTGATACAGTCTAGATCACAAGTTCCCAGACTTATTTTGTGTACTACCCATTTTGAGAATAAATTATTTTTTTGCGTCCCCATTTTTTCACCTACTTACAGCACCCCCATTTTTTTCTGGGTCCCTTACTTTTAGGCCTACATCGCCCACAGGGGGGCGTTATCGCCTACTTTGGGAAAGCTGGTCTAGATAGAAGAAGGGATATTTGAACAGCCAAAGAATGAATTAATCATATTTATTTGCAAAATAAATTAAATTGTCTTAGAAACTAAGGGGCCTTCTTGACTTGACTATTTTTTATCCCATAATTCCCACGGGAATGGAGACAGATTGAATCAAACCGCGGGGTAATCGAGACAAACACGAGATCAATATTTTCTTGCTCATAAACTGGCCTACAGTTGGGCAAATTAAAAAAAATATGTCTGTTTGTATTTCTTTGTAAACAAAACGAATAAAATGTTGAAGTCTCTAGTATTATTCATCACCAGACATACATACAGCTGAGTAATGAAGTATTGCGTAGGATAATATTTGCAATTGTTTTTGACTATGGAAAATTTATTAAGTTATTTTTTTTGTTACTTCTTTTTTATAATGTTAAGTGATCACCGCCGCCCATATGGTCTATATACCGGTTGAAGACTTTTCAATGATTTATATCCTCTTTTCTCGCAATCGTTGTAGAGGAGTGTTCATTAAATAAAGAAAATACTAGTGAATCAAAACTTTCCTATTTCAATAAACATAGTGTATACTCTTTAAGAATCGCGATCAAAGCACCTTTTAAAACTTAGAGCCTTAAGGCTTCGTTTGCGCCACTTTTCAAAGCTTGCACACGTAAGATTTCCTTTCTTTTGCCCTGTGCTGTTTGTAACTTTGAAGTAAGGTTTTTCTAAATAAATGAGCGATGAGAATCTAGCTTTAGGTATATTTCTTTTAATTAATTGTGTCTAAAAACTATAAATTATTCTGAAAACTTGTTTTTTCAATTTGGTTTTAAAGTTAAAAACAACACTATCAATTATTGTGGTAAAAATGTGTTAGATATTTTAGTAAGATTGTAGAATACATACATAATATTTATCTATACATATAATAAAATTGTAACTGAGCTATGTCTGTACATGGAAGATATTTAAGAAAAATATATATAGGGACTCTTTATAGGACCTATAGAAGCCAAAATGGGTCTTTTTAGAATTTTTGTTTGTCTGTCTGTATGTTTGTACGCGCATTACACAAAAACTAAAAAGATTAGAGGCTACTTTTTATCTCGGAAACATGTACGGTTCCCAAGGGATATTATTTATTGTAACCGAGCAAGGGACTAACAAGGTCCATTGGTCCATTATCATAGTATCGATTGGTTGGACGAAGTCGCGGGCATTAGCTAGTCTCTAAATAAAAATGAGTTGAATGAAAAATTACGCCCTTGTTATAGAGTGATTGTAATGTCTTTTCCTCTCAACCAAGTGGTCCCGAGTTCGAATCCCGGTCAGGTTATGATAGAAATTGGTATTTTTCTTATTGGTTTGGGTCTTAATGTGTCACAAAACATATTTGTTGACTGCCATAGCGTAAAAGTTAAAATAATAAATCAGAAAGTTAATATGGGAAATGATATTGTCTGATATATAACTTAATATGTGATCTGATTTGCCCCAATATTTTTTAACTACATATATATTACGATTATTATTTAACTATAAGGTATACTTCTAAGATGGAATATTTATAAATCAGACTTGCGTCCAATTTCCAGTATGTAAAAAAGCAGATAAGCACACGATCCACTTAATGGAAAGCAGTCACCGTAGCCTACGAATCATAATCCCTAAGGAATTACTTCACTAGTGCAATAATTTTTAACATACGCGCATATAACCTGAATTACTAGATACCCATGTACATTTAAGAAATTAACTTTCAGTAACTGCAAGAATCAAGAGTCCTTTTGATGTTAAAAATACAAATATTTAGCTAGCACAATCATAGTTTATTTTAGTGAATGCTGCAGCTGCGTCGTTTCATTACGTAAAGTGAGAGTTAGTTTTGCCATTTGTATGTTGTCTCTAGTGCATCTTCCCAACTCTGAGTGTATTAAATTCCTTGACTATCAATCAACAGCTATATTTCTGAATCTCCATTCTATAAATAAGTCCACCGCATTGCTAAGCATGGCTTTCTAGTCTCACGGCTCTTAGCTCTGTCTACCCCGTAAAGGATAAAGACGTGATCTAGTATCAACTAGCTGTTTTTTTTACAGTTTTTATAGGACCTTATTGATAAATATAATAACGAACACTGAACACTTATTTAAGTAAAAATATGACTGTTTCCTTTTTCTCCTTCTAATATTTGACAAAGAAAGAAAGAAAACATGTCTGTACACTTAATGAATATATTTAAAATTTCTGAACTTTTCATAAATAAGGAAGTTTATTTGCAACCATGTTGGCTTAATAAAGTATTTAATCTTAATAACAGAAATTTGATGAGTCTCTGTTTCTATTGGATATTGCAGCACGCGTGAACAGATGGAACAATTTCGCTAATTATTTTTCTATTATAATCAAGAAAAGGAGTATTGAAAGGAAAATTTTAAGTTTTGCGGAACATTAGAAAATTTGAATAAACTTTACAAAAATATAAATTTTACAGAACTCATAGTACGGCCGTCGGGTCGCTATTGTACGAATAAAAACCCATTCAGGATAAAATCCAATCGAATTTTTACAAAATCACCTTCAATAATTACTGAAGCATACAAAAATTTGATGGTTTTAAATTCCACAAATAGATTGTCCAAAAAGAAGTCTAAATTAGGTTGAATTTTCTAAATGCAGTAAACCTCCAATCCAATTCGGGCCACAATCCAGATCATCATTCACATCAATCTTAATAAAAAATGTAACAAGATCGTCAATTATGTAATTGTTCGTGACAGCACGGTCCCATGAACTATAATTGCTTTTCATTGGACTGTTTGATACCTCGTGGTTATATGTATGTTACCCTTGAATAAATTGGTATACAAAAATATTTCAAATCCAATTCACAGTTTTTAAATTTCAATTTAAAAGAGGTATATATTCGATAACAATTTACAAATTGTGTCTGAAAACAGTATAAGTAATAATAGTATAAAAAATAAATTAGTAAGAAATAATATAAATTAATGATTATCATAGTTAATAAAATATATAAATAAATAATAATTTAGGTCATTTAAACAAAACTCAATCGTGTATTCGTTCCGTTCCATCAGATAGTTTATAACTTTTAATGATGTGTTTATAACATTTTCACACACAACTACTATCATGAGAAAGTGGATTATTTATATGAGAATTTATGTATAAAAAATTAACTTTATTATATTGTCATTGGTCATACAGTATCACGTCTTTATCCCTTTAAACAGGATAGACAGAGCCAAAGTCTTATTACTGGAATGGAGATTCAGAAATAGTGACAGGGCCTATGAGAATTCATGTTTCAAGCCCTTTCGCTTGATTGAATTTTACAATGTGTGCAAGAAGAGTAGCAGCTCATACATTCTACATTTTTATTTCACTGCCAAACTAACGTGGCAGATAATTGGTTTAAATGTGTTTTTTTATGTCAGAGGGAGGTAAACGAGCAGGCGGGTCACGAGATGTTAAGTGGTCACGGCCGCCCATAGATATATAGCCATAACTGCAACACCCGCGGGGTTACAGAAGCGTTGCCGGCCTATAAAAATCTTCAGCCCTCCCCAAATGGGGAGCGCGGAGAAGTTGGGCCTCCGGCTCTCCCACTCCCCAGACGGAGCATGGCAGATGATAAAATCAAAGTAAACTATAATACTTATATCTCAAATGTTTATTTTTGTAAATAAACACATGAATATGTCTAGTCATTCTAATGCAATTTTTCTGTCAGATTAAATAATACGATTTCAAAATTACTTCAATGACGTAAATAGTTGCACAATATTACAAATTATCAAATAATATTCCTCCATTTTCGAATTAATTGATATTGACGGTTCAATCGAGTCAGACCAAATTTAATGCGGGTGTTTTACCTTTTGTATTTGTGTTTTAGTTGTTCATTTAATTTCCTGATATTGAAAAACGTATACTATTATTATGAATCGGAAGAATTTGTTTTCTTGGTTGATTGCGGTCCGATTTGAATAAATTTTCAAATCAATTTACGCAATTCCTTCGGGAACATAAACAGTACGAGTAAAACCGCGGGGCGGTCGTTAGTACTGTAGAGGTAAACAGGGAGGGTAAACAGGGCGAAATATGGACGTAAATCTAATCATATCTGTTACAGTAACAGTTCGGGTATAAAGGCCTCCATTACCTAATTGGCCTTTAGGTTCTACCCTTGAGGACACTTACGTACTAACGCCTTTGAGATTTCATTAAAGTTTACTGTTTGCACTGTTCTATATTATTGTTTGAGATTATATTTATTTTAAAATCTATGAATTTAAATACCGTTCATTATTTTTAAAAGCGTTTACATCAATTTTTTATTTATTATTTATTGATTTATTAAAAATCGATTTTGTGGATCTTTGCATTTATTTACATACATGCTGATAGATAAAACACATATATGTTTGGATTGCTAAGCTTTTATACCATTACTTACTTATATAACACACGAATGAACCCTATTTTATTTAGAGTAATATTTATTTATGAACTAAAGACCCACCCCGACTTCGTACTTACGAAAACCGCATCAAAATTCGTTTCGTAGTTTTAAAGGGCTAAGATACATACGGACAGACAGCGGTAACCAACCTTGTTATATACTATGTAGTGATAGCGATTATATAATTAAGGGTAAATATTTGAGTTACAACTTCACCACCACCATTTTCTTTTCCCAGACTTGAAGAAACAATTTGTCGCTTCGCCTTCACCAACTGCGGTGGAAGTGGGGTCTGCTGCGTCTTTGCGCTGCTCCCCTCCTGCCGCAGCTCCGCCCCCGCGGATTTCGTGGCTGAAGCATGGCGCGCCTTTGCAGCAGGACCACAACGTCTTGATATCTGCTGAAGGAAACCTACTTATATCGCGGGCTACGTTACAAGTAAGTATCAAAATTTTGTATCCTTTTTCTTTCAACATAAAACTCAACTGTCTTTTATGTAGATCTTCAAAGTTAGTTGTTTCCCCTGAATATTTATCAAGGCGTTTTGTGTACAATAGGACTACAAAATGTTAATGTAGTAAACTGTTATGAAAATTTAACCTTCATAAGTATTTCAAGTAAGTCCGATATGCAATTAATCAACCATTATAGAGATAAAAAAAAGCTATGAATTTAATAATAACCATTCAGGGTATTGTGATATTTCTGGCTAAATTTTATTAATTGAAAATAGTCAATTTTAATAAAATATGTTTATTACCTACGTAGCAAACGACCTGATAAGAAAAATTAAAAGAAAATCTTCTGCATTTAATAAACTAACTTTTGATAACACGCTTAATCGCAAGTTTAAACTTGATCTAAATATAACTTTACTCAAAAGGCGGCATTTTTGCATCAAAGTAACAAATATGTGATTTTAAGAAGCGCGTTATAAAATTTTAATGATCCATAAAGTATTTCAGTGATCTTGAATCATCCTGATCATAAATGTTTATGGAACCGCAAATATACACAAAGAAGTCTTATAACATGTGAAATTAATGTTCTAAAAACGTTAAATTAAAAATTATAGTTCCTACTATATTAGAAGTTGCAAAAAAGGCTGATTTAATTAACAATTTTGAACTTAAAACTGTTTGCGCTAAAGTTGAAGATGCCTTGAAAGATGAAGAGTTAAAAGATAATGGACACGAGTTCTAAGAATGACTCATAATACATGTGGCGACGCCAACTGTTTGAAATACGACACATGCGAGGTTTCTGTATGTTCCTGAAGTAGGATATAATGTTTCTCTATCTATTTATTATAATCAGTGAAGGATGGATGATGTGATGTAACTAATTAATGATATAACTTCAAATATACAGAAGGTGTTGATACTTATTGTCAACAAAATATGTTTTGAATCATATAGTAAAGACCTATAATTCTGAGGCATGTTAATAAATAAAGGCTACAAAATTAGGCTCTTAAATACGAATAATTCTGTAGATATTTTATCATTCATATACCACATATGAAAGGCCTAAGAGAAATTGTTGTTTCTTTATCAATATTAATACATTCCAAACTAAGAAAGATGAGAGATGAAAGGTAATAAATCATACATTTCAAAACACACACCGTTACAACAGTACAGAGTAAACCGTAAGTTCTTTATCGGTAGCAAATCTAATTGATGTCTTTGATAATACGCCATCTATCTTTTGAATAGCACAACACAAACAAATAAAACAGTGTGTTAGTTCTCCAACACTCTCATATAATTGGGCAAGGCTTCGTTAAAACCGAGCGTCAGTGCGCACAATCGCGATCTCAAATTATTTATTTCATCTCGATGCGACTGCGTCTAATTAGTCGCATGCGACAGACGTTTATTAATTGCGACATGAGTCGTCTGTCGCGCGACTGTCTTTTTGCCTCTTCCTGACACAAAGCTGGATTTATTTACGTGTTCCTGTTACCCTCTGGTCAATGGTGCAATGAGAATTTCTGAAAGATTAAATCATATGTATACTTAACAAGTTGGAAATTACGAATACAAAAGAAGAAAAGATTATTCCTGGTCTAGTATATTACAGTGGACCTTAGTAGTGGACCCTAGTGTAGTGTAATATTTCACGTTGCCTTAATGGTAAGACTTAATGATCACGCTGTAAATTGTAATGATCTGTTAATTTTTCGTATTGGGAAAAAATTTTAATATGACCTAAATTAAATGTATTTTTACTTATAGGAAAGGGAATAAAGGTTTTCAAATAGGCTTCTAAAAATGAAGTAGCTTATATTTATTCTCATAAAAAAATTTGCAAAATTATCCAGTAATTTCTGGATGAAACCGGTTGTATCTAATTTAATATTTCACGAGAAGTGTTGTGTTTGTCTGTGCCAATTAGCGTTGTTGTCGAGATGGTAACCTTTCCTTTGATAACGTCGGAAGTTTTCTCAAAGGAATTTCTGCTCCATGACGAATATTAGTGACAGATTTAAAATTATTATATATAAACTGTAATACGTCAATCTGTCAATTCGTAAATGTATGCGCTTTGGTAAAATTAATTTTAAGCAAATTGTTGCCTTCAATAATTCCCTTAACAAATTAAAATGAACAAATTGACGATTCAAAAGTGCTAGATTCTAGTCTACTTGAATAAAAATAATTTAACTTTCACTTTGTATACTTGACAAATATACAAAAATACAAATATTTGTCGAATTTGACTGATCTATAAAAGAAACATTTAAAACAAAGTTAGAATTTATAAAAATATTAATTTTTTATATTTACAAATTACTAGCTTTTCCCTGCGGCTTCATTCGCATCAAGGGAGTGGGGGAACAGAAAAAAATTAAATGCAGTATATGTCACTCTTTAGCCTTCAACCATCTCCACATAAAAAATCACACTTGTCCATTGCTCCGTTTTGAAGTGAAAGACGGACAAACATACACAATTATTACATATAGATGAAATGAATTTGCTCTTTTATTATATATAATTAGTAAATTTATTTCCTTTGTGGTCATACAAAGTGAACTAAAAAAAAAAAAAAAAATTATGTCGTAATCAAATTAAGTAGATATTTATGTTACTTTAAAATATTTTTGTACAAAGCTTGTTACTTTAAAAACCTTTTTACGTAACGACAACGTTTTCTCGCTTCCTTATAGGAATCTTTCCAAAGAGAGAGTTGGATTCTGCATTAAAACGAACAATTCTTTGTTACAAAATCTGAAGATATTTTTAACATAATAAGAAAACGTACCATTAATGTGGATGAAAAATATAAGATTTTTACGAGGCACTTATGTTTATTAAAATTAGACCATATTCAATAAAAAAAAATGTTTTGTCATAGATTTTTTCAAATTCGGTTTTTGTTCAAATTGTTATGTATTCTTAGAAAAAAATATTGAAATCAATGAAAAACAAAGAATCGAATATTCAATTTCTTTTTGGTCTCACAACCCTCACTTACCAAGATTTGTCTAAAAATTATACTGAATTATTTTCAAACTATGAAATCAATTAATCAGCAAATAGATTTATAATGTTATCAACATCATTATAAGTTACCTACATACCTACTTTTAGGCATAGATCTCTCATTTGGATCTATCTTCCTCATTTCACCTTTTACGTCCAACATCCCTCATCAACATCAGGCAGGAACAGTTACTCTTTCAACTTGTAGGTATACATCTCATCCCACAATTCCTCATTAAAGCTTTCTAAACAACCTCAACAATTTCTACCGTATTACCAATATCTGTCATCCCATAAACCGCCGCCCACATGAGCTGCGCACGCGCAAATAGCCCCCCATCTGCATCCTGTGAGTACTAATTAGGAAGACACGGATTAATAGCTTCGCTTTTGTCTGGGTTTTGAAGTAAAAGTACTGTATGGTATACCAGGTTTTAATTCGCCTGTATGAAAACTATGTTTAAAGAATGCAGTTTTTACGAGGAGTATTAAGTGTACTCTTTCAATTGGGAAACGTTTAATTTTTGGGATAATAATGTGTTATTTATTGCTGTTAATAAGTTAATACATGTACAAAAGGTACAACTTAATGCTAAGCATTGCCTACCAGTCTACTATTAGCGTAGGTAAACATTTTAAAACTATTGTTCTGTGACATTATTCAAGTCATTTTTTATTTTATTTTTTTTGTTGTAGGTTTTATAAATTTAACATTTTTAAGTTAAATCTTTGCGTAAAGTAGAAATTTATATGAAAAAACAGATTTAACCATTTTATCTAGTACCAAATTCTCTGGCACGTATTTTGAAATATTAGTAGGATACGAAGTTTCAATACTCATACAAATTCCACTAACAACCGCCAACACAGTAATCTGAGTAGAACTCGCAAATTACCCCCGTATCTGGGTGGGTACTAATTAGACAGACACGGATTAATTGTCGGTACCTCTCATTGTGGATGCGTAGTGTAAGCGTGATCTGTCAGAGTATTCTGGCTGTCCGTGCTTATTTCTTTTGCTGATAAATTACTTCTAGCTTGATGTATTAGTTGACCAGAAGAAAAATTGAACACGAAAGTTTTTCGATCGTATCTAGCGATACGTATTGGTATTTTTTGGAAAACAAAAATGGAGACTAAATAAGGAATTAAAAGAATTTGTACACTCTGTTTTTTCCGATAAATGTATTGCCTTTTTATTATTATTGTTTTGGATTTGCACAAAAATATTATTTCTATTAGATCGTTAGTTTAACGAACACAAATAATGTTTTCATTAATTCAATAATAAAATATTTAACATTGCCATAGCCTACCATCGTAGTATCAGATATTACAAAAAAAGTTTCTAAACAATAAAGAAGAAAACTAAGCATATTGCGTCAGACAACTTTAAAAGAAAAGTGCATACAATATCTTGCAGTTTTCAAGCGGGAAATTTCGAAGAACTAACATTATCTTTTGTTTTAGGACATGGCAAACTACAGCTGTGTAGCTGAAAACATCGCGGGGAAGCGAGTATCTGAAGCAGCGCTCCTCACTGTTTATGGTAAGTTTTTATTTATACTGGCAAAACTATATTCGTTTCAGTAGTTTATTCTAAATATGTACTATTATTATTTTAGCAAATACCGAAAGAAATTGCGACATATGTGCATTCGTGCTTATAATTAGAAGATGCAGCACAGACTATTATTTATTTTGAGTTACATACGAATTTAATTTTAATTTAGACTTTAATAAAAACTTAATTTGTTTTTAATTTTCTTCAGATTGCTTGCGGCATAACACCTTTAAGAAATACTGCACCTCAATTAAATACATTTACTAATACTTAACGTATACATTTAATCATACCTGCAGTTTATTACTAATTTTAACAGAAAATTTAAAAAAAAGTTACATCCTCCAGATCATAAATCAATGCTTATGATTTAAATGTCTTAAGCCACATAAATTCGAATAACAATTAATCTTAACCAGCATCTATCGTTACCTAAAACTAATCCGGCTATTAACACGAATTAATTTCTCATCCCCTTACAAATTACAGATAAATGTTCATTTGAGGTATCAGAGCTAATCTCTCCGATCATTTCAGCTATTACAAAGCGTGTCTAAACGATTATGGATAAATAGCGTTAGACAATTTAATAACAGAAGACCTAACAAGGATAGCGCTCTCACGCGTTTCATTATTTCACGTTCAATTTATTGGACAAGAACGAGCGCTGTTTAACGCTCATTTCACCCGCACTTGTGTGTAATAACTATCTTTACTCCAGCAAGATCAAAGGGCATGCCGATGCCTTGCAATTATTACAATGCGCCTGCGCACAGACGTACTCTTTTAATGGAGAACGCGAAGTAATGTGGAACAATCTAATGTTTGTGATTGTTACCGTTTGGATGAACTTTTTCGAGTATCTCTGTCTGTGTCAAACATCAGCTGTCAAAAATATAGTTATAGACAAAAGCGAATTTGATATATAGACCATAATTTGTTTTTTCAGCTTTATATTAAGTATATTTTTATTACTACGTATTTGACAAGGGCAATTTATTTATTATAGCAATCGGGATATGTGACTCTGTACTTTTTTGGTGTGATCGTAAAGTTTAAGTTTAAGGAATAAGACATACAAGATCTAAANNTTTAGATCTTGTATGTCTTATTCCTACTTATTCCTAATAGATCTCATAAAATATATGAATTTATAACTTAATAGTCATTCAACCAGCGCTATTTTATTAGTTGTCATAAATACGACGTTAAATAGAAAAAAAATTATAGAAGCAGTCTTAAAATTGCAAATCTAGCAATCTATTTCACAATATGTCTATAATGCTGTATCCCGTACGTCGTTAAAGTACGTATCTCCCACGCAAGCAATGGCGCCTGACAAAGTGATGGCAATCGCCACCTCTGACTTTACACGTTTGAATATTCTGCCTCGTTGTATATCATTAACATCATCTGCTGCTTTAATTATTATGGCGGTTATATTAAGGATTTGTTCACGTGCTAGCTTGACTTCATTTTCTTCGAGATTTGTATTTTATTCTAGATTTAGTGAACAAATGACTATTATTTTATGAAGCATTCTCGAACGTTTTATGAGTTTTAAAATTTGTGAAAGAATAATTACTTACCTAGGTACTTTGTCTAGAATATTATTATTATTTTTTAAATAGAAGTTAACAAAAATTTTAGAAATTTCATCTTATTTAACTTTTTTTGCTAGATCTATGAATTTAAGATATGCAGTATTTTTCAAATATTTACTAGATTTAATCCAAATTTTAGTCCCGTAGTAGTTTTGAGATAAAAAGGACTCTATTTGGTATTCCAGTTTCTAATCTTTGTCCAAAAATTTATCTAAATTTACCAGATGAGTAAGAAACTTTCGCAATCATCACCTTAATAAGAAGATTAATACTCGAGATCTACTTGTATTAGAAGGAAACCACACCTTTCAAATAATGAAGGCACTGTGTACAATAAACCTTAATTATGATCACGTCAAGATTTATTTACTTCAAAGAAATTATCATCAAAGAAATTTCGAGGTGCAAATTGACGAACGGAATCTTGGGAGTCACGACTTCAGATTAATAGTGTATCATTTGTTATTTTAATGACGTGTCGCAATAACGAGTGTGTATGAGAGCGAATGGGAAAGTAATGAGAAACGTACTTCTTTTATTTCTTACTTGTCCTATTTTAGAGTAGACGATTTTCGTGTGACTTTCGTGATGTAACGGTTGACGTATCTGACCGCTACTCAGGAGGTCCGGGGTTCTATCCCCAGTCAGTTCATGAAGGAAAATGACGTTTTTCTAACTGACCTGGGTCTTGGATATTTATTTATCGTATTTATTATAAAATATAGTATCGTTGAGTTAATATCCAATAACATAAGTTTGGGGCTAACTCAATTTGTGTGAATTGTCCCTATATACATATTTATCATTTATTTATTTGTTTAAATCTATTTTCAAACTCAAATAATACCAGTTAAGATATCTAATGTAAACTTTACTATAAAAATAGTACCTTATAAAAAAACTACAGACGTTGACAGAAGAACAACGATTTGTTTTTATTTTTGTTCAAATAAGCAGAAATTGTCGTGTAACTAACATTTTTTCTTTCACTTTCCCTATCACTTAGTTAGTTTACTGACAGTAAAGTTCCTTTATTCCATCAATTAAGTAAACAAACATAATATAACTTATAATGATAAGTAGAACTAATAACTATAATACAATATAATAGCTTAGTAATCCCATAAACCGAGTCATCAAAAGTAAGTTCCAATAGTTGACGGCTGGCGGGCTGACCAATCACATTTATTGCAGAGTTGGACCCTTTGCATTTATGCCATAGAAGTTTTAGCACTTACTTGCAAATTGGGCCATATATCGTCGTTATCACATCGTGAATGACCCGAGTGGGCGTATGTCGTCTTCGTGATGCGTTTCAGGGTTCCTTAACTTAATTTTTATTGAAATAAATAATGAAAGAACTTTACAAATAATAATTGAAGTGATTTACTATAACCGTAACTTGGGGGGACTTTAGCAGAAGTTTAATACAAATATGCCATATTATCACGTCCTCTTTCTTGAAGGATAGACAGAGTCAAGAGTTATCAAGGCGTTTTAATGGGGTTATGTCAAAAATAGGAACATGTTGGTAGCTCATCGTACTTACAATTACATGTTGGAACTTAAAATTTGATTATTTTATTATTTTGGAAACTTAGATAATACATGTTTCTTCCTTGCTTGCGTACACTTATAGTTGAACTAAACTAAGCTTTTTAACCCATTCATATTTTTTCTATTAGAAAAATAATGTTTGTTTTGCTAAACAGACGAAGTTTTAACTATATTACAAATTGATTTATCAAAAAAAATTCGTAAGTCATAAAATTAGAAATATGGTTAAAGCAAATAATTATGATTTATTAAAATACATAAAATAGGTATCATGCAATGAAGCATATATAGACTTATTAGACTATTCCTTATAAGTTTCTGTGTCAATGTAAGACTTATTCTTGGCTTTTTATATCCTTGGCAACAAGAACAAATACTCTTTGGTCCATGCTTCTTAATAATAATTATTCTATCAGTCTAAAATACATTATACATTGAGACAAAATGCATACACTGAAAAGTTTAAAAAAGAGAATGAAAATAAAAAATAATAATTAGTACTGAAGATATTTTACTAATTACGAAGAAATATACGGAACCGTAAGAGATTAGCTTAAATTATTTTTTTACCAGTTCCTACTACTTTCTATATTTTATTATGATTCAATGTTTATTATCCGTCTTCTAAGCCTCCCTTTTGTTATTTTGGGTATACATTTTATAGATCTGAGGAATTCTTTAGAGAAATCTTTTCACAAAACTTTATGGCCGACATCTATGATTTTAGTATAACGGACACATAGTACTCATATTTCATACAATCGCTATCTTAAAATAATTATAGTAAGACAAAAATAAATGGTCTATATTAAATAAACCCTTAAAATGCTTGAACTTATTCTAGGCTTATCGACCATCTCATTTATAAAATCAGGTACCGTTAACAAAACGAAAGCCTGGTTCGTGCTTGCTTTATTTTAAGCGAGTCAATTATAACCACTCCCTATCTAAGACAAGAGTCAGATTGGTCGATTCATAAATCTCTGGTTTTGCTTGCTGCTTCGAATGTTAGCGAATTACTCGGAAACAACCTTTTTTTATGATATAGGTACAAGCCACACGTAGTGAGTTGGCCCAAAGTAAGTTTGGAATTTGTTTAATACATAGACATAACTAAACATGTAAGATCCAAGCCAAACAGTAAATTTTCTACCATAGTGTAACTGGGATTCGAACCCGGGAT
>JADGIL010063728.1:0-11500 GCA_020352625.1 Cactoblastis cactorum
TACACATAATTGTCTTTCTAGAATATTTAGACATTTATTAGGGTTGACCGGAACTTGTTACGATTTTTTGTCGATTTCGTTGAGACTCGTTAGGGTTCCCTATCAGTGTTCGTGGGTTTCCGGCGTTCATTTTATTTATTTAAACACTTTCGTAACAATATTACTAGCCGACCCGTGCCCACTTCGTTGGGCGTTAAAATATAAGCCTATAACACTCCTGAATAGTGAAGCTTTTTGATTGTGAAATAATTTTCATGATCGGTTTAGTATTTCTGGTGATTAGCCCTTACAAACAAACAGTCAAAGTTACAAACTTTACCTCTTTATAATATAAATATAGATCTCTGGCTCAAGTCTGCTGCAGAACTTAAAGATCTCAACAAAGAAAATCCTCATAATTATTTCGGACATAATAAAGAAATTAAAAATAGTTTATAATGTACAAACATAAAATTTTAAAAAATTAATACAAAATTTTAAAAAAATGTACCAATATAGCCCCCGCTTAGCATGTGTCGTGGCTGGGTTATGACGCTGGTTTTCTGAGGCTAACATCATAATTAAAAAATTAAATTTATAACTCACTACACAAGCTTTTAAACTAGACTTAGTAATGTCATTCAAATAGGAAATACTTCCAGCCTTTTGGGCACGTTGTCACAGTGCAGCGTCCTTTAGGGGTTAAAAGATAAGGACCACTTCTATTCTTTTCAACAGAAGTCGTATCGGAATGGAATATGTACAGCTTAATTTTAATAATATTTATTACAATACTGACGTACGTAAAGTAAGATTTTTCTGAACGACGATCAAAGGTGATGTGTAATCATTCACAATGCTTTTTTATTTTATACATTCAAGTCATTATAGTTTTATTCATATTAAAATTCAATTTGTTTTAACGAAATAAATTTTATATGACATGTTTCAAAAGTCAAATACTTAGATTATATGACTTGATAATTGATTTGATAAATTTTTTAACGAACCAGGACTAAAATTTTTATAACGAACCAGTCCTACATTTAACAGAGGCAGCACTGAGCCGGTCCACTGTCTGTCGGTCTACTACAACGAGCTGATATCCGGAACCACAAACAACCGTATCGGCGTCCACACGTCCCTAGACCAGGATGCCTCATTCTCCAGCACCAAGCTAAGATCTGACACATTTAAAGGTGTCCTCACTTGCATGGCGGTCCTGCCACTCAACAGATTATTACTCTTGGGCAGCGATAACGGAACGATTAGCTTGTTGTGCTGATCTATGAATTTTTTGAGCTAAAACAGGGATGATGACTGCATTAAAATATTATTTGCTATTTAGTCTGCAAAAGAACCATTTATATACAGCTTTTGAAAGGAAAAATCATTTAATCCACACTACTACCAACTCGGGTCTGTTAACAAAAAAAAAAAATTACGTGCTCATTTTTTAAAAATAGTCTAGTCTTAATAGTGCTCAGTATTTTTTTTAATTAAATGACCAATGCTGGCGAAACGAATTTTTACAGAATTCGAATTTATAATATAATTTTTTTTAAATCAAATATTGGAAATGATTTATGAATGATCAAGTTGCATGTTCTCAAAGATTTTGTTTTTTTGTTTAAATGAAATAGTGTCGGGAATAAACTATATTTTAAACTTTTGTGATTGTACCTATTTAGTTCGTTATTTTATATTTTCTCAAAGCTTTTGCTCAGTTACAAAAATGATCTCTATTTTATTGTTCGGCTTTAAGCAAAATATTAATCAGAAATGTGCAATGGTTTTATTATGAAGTTTTTTAACAAAAGGCAAATTATATCATTGAAAGTTACGCAGGATGACATAATTAAAAATATATTTTTATCCGGTATTACTCACGTCAATTTTAGCCGGTATCGCCGACGACCGTTTCGACCTATTCAGAAGGCAATCTTCAGGGCGAGTACTAGGACGTCGAAGTGCACATGGAACATCCGCGTCGCGACGTTCCTAATACTCGCCCTGAAAATGGCCTTCTGAATAGGTCGAAACAGTCGTCGGCGATACCGACAAAAAATTGACTTATGTTTTAGTCCCCTCCCTAATTGGTATGACCACACCGCAATAATGTAACAATTTTATCATAAGTACAAAATAATTGTTACCAAAGACATTCCAAGGGTATACAACATAATATTTTGATGTTTAATATAATCATGTGTATTAATTAAATTTTAAGCAAACTTTCTCCACTGTATTTCAAATATATGTCAAAATAATTAAATGAAATAAAAATAAATTTAAATAGAACATACCATAATAATAGTTCTAAAGTTATAACGCCACTTCTCTGTTCAACAGTTGAGGTAACATCTGATTTATAAAATAATGTGTATTTTTAAAAATCGACGCTAGAAAGCAATCTTGTCGTATCACGAAAAATGCGTTTCTTCTCCACAAATTTCTTGGGATTAAGAAAAAAAATACTCCACGCATACTTTTCGATTTTTCTTTACGGAAATTCCAACGTCGTTAAATAAATAAAAAAAAATAGAAAATTGAGACCCAGACTGTTCGATGTAGTATTTATTTTTTATATCAAAGAAGGCAACAAAAAACGCATTTTTCGAGATACGACAAGATTACATTCTAGCGTCAAAATAAATAAATAATTATCAAGAAGTTAAATAGTAGGAATCGACAAGAGCCACGATTTTGAATCAAATGATTATAAATCTTATTAATGATATAATAGAATACCTTTTAGCTTAAATTTGAAATACAGTGTAATTTTACTTATTATAAAAAGTCACATTTTTTATTCTGGTGATATAATGATCAATTTAAATTAAGTTTTAGACTTATACACTTAATGATTAACTTTGTATTGTATAGTTAACGGTTCCTATAAATTTATTATGTTTGTATATTTCGTCAAGTACCTTATTTTGATTTAAGTTTACCTCGTGATCGTAAGTACCACTTTGTGACCACTAGAGGTCGCAGTTTTAACATAATTATAGTTTAGTTTTACAATAAAATGCTGATTTATCGGCTATATTGATCAAATAGTTTTTTTCTCGATATATTATTGGACGATCAATTAAGAGTTTAAGTAGGTTTATTTAAAACTTAATTTACTATGAGTAATCGCTTTAGATACGATTAAAAATATATCCATTATATGCAATGTACATACATTTATATTATTACGTCAGGGAGATACTACTCATATCCAAAATCAGGAACATTATAGGGGTCGCTGCTTTATGCTATCTACATACATTTGTTACGATCTTTATCATGTTATTTTTTTTATTATTTATATCTTATCATCACTACCACTTTTCAAATTTAACGAAGAATTAAAAATTATCTTCATAACAATATCTAAAACATAGGCCGGCAACGCTTCTGTGACTCCCCAGGTGTTGCAGGTGTCTATGGGCGGTGGTGAATACTTAACATCAGGTGACCCGCCTGCTGGTTTGCCCTCTTTCATAAAAAAAACTCGCATTTGCTTGTATAATATTTGGTACTCAATTTTAACTTTTGACTGTAAAATTGGGTTTACTTATGTTAATGAAATCTAAATCAGAGAAAACTCATTTACAACAACTGTAACAGACTATTTTTTTTCTAATTGGCTTATAAATAAATAAATACTCATAGACAAATTCATGTGCATTATTAGGGATCGTTGCTTTATGTTGATTGAAAAGTGGCAAAGAGGCAAAAATTTATTTATATTAGCTAAAGATTAGCTTAAAATCACGCTTGTGTGTGCTTGTAATTGACGTCACTGAAAAATACCAACAGTGCCAAATCTATAGTTATTCGTAAAGCAACCGTTAGTTTACAAGAAACAATAGAACCTTTTTTTTAGTAGAGTTTGTCGGACGATATTGATCGTTATTCTTTTAAAAACAAACCGCGTATTTTATTCCAGTTTGTCGGGCGATATTAATCTAGACCAAGGAAACTGTAAAAATTAAAAAGGACAAATCGTTTTTCTATAGGCGGACGGAGTTGGCGCGGATTTTGAAATTGACGAAGGAAATTGAAACATCTGTAGTATTTTTAAGTTCCATAATGGCATGTAACGACGGCGTCTAAGCAGCTGCGGAGTCCGAACGCGTCCAATCGGTTTTTAAATAAATAGCTGAGCTTTTAAATCTATAAGAATACATTTTGTACACGTTTGAACAGTATAATGAGTAGGTAAGAAATGAGTAAGCCGGAATGTCGTAGAAATTACAAAAAAAAATTATAAATATAATATTTATGTGTGAATTCTTTTGGTATTCTTTAAATTTTGTTTTAAATTGTTATCTAATATTTTATGTGGAGTTTTATTTAATACGGAACCCACATAAGCGTAATGAATTAAAGAATATTTATACTAGCTATTGCCCGAAGATTCCTTCCTCATGAATCATTCCTCGGTTTTATGTAAAGATTTCTATGACATTCTGGTAGCTTACAGCAATGCCTTGTAACCTTACCTATTATTAATAGAATAAATACCCTAGACATAGACATACTTATTTAGTATTTTGTTGTATACATCAAATAATAAACTAGCAACCGTATTTTTTGTAATAAATAAAAGTATTTTTAGAGTTAATTTATGGTTTTATTTCAAACAGTACTCATTCATTAGCGCAATTTTTGTTTTGTTTTATTTGTGTTACACGTAAAAAATAAGTATATCTTAGTTTTATTACTAAAAAATTACACACTGGAAAAAAAAGCGCCTAATGCTTAGGCGTTTTCTTTCTGGTGTGCATATTGTGTGTATGTGAATATTGGAGATACGCTGTTGATCTCGTTTTTAGGGTTCCGTACCCAAAGGCAAACCTAGGTATTAAAACCGCAAAAACTCGCTCACTCATTAAGCAACTCAGAAACTACAAGTGCTAGAAGTTTTAAAATTAAATATAGCACGGGGTTTCCTTTTAGGACGTATGAACGTGCACACCAAGACGGGATTATGCAAAGTTACCACGGGATTGAGTTATAAGACGCAAGTGTAGCCGCGGGAAAAGCTATTTAAGTATATAGTAATAGTAAAGCCACGGGAAAAAGCTATTTAAGTATATAGTAATAGTAATAATATTTCTACTAAGAAAATGATAAGTATCACTTCCATACTAGTCAGGGAGCATAAGAACAATACAGAAAATGCCAGTTCTCTTTTCGCGTACATTGTAAAAGTCGTTCAAGGGAAAACGAGATCCTTCTCATAGGCGATTTGCTAGTAATTTGTTCCTATTTGCTGATTGTCCGTTCCATCAAGCATATTATTCAGTTAAGCGTGACCTTTGATTCTTATGCCTCTTGGCTCTGTCTACTCCACAAAGGATATAGACGTGGTATCTGAATCTATTTCAATAACAAAATGCGTCTATACCCAATCACAATTATATCGTATCGTGAGATATGTGAGTTATCTAAGGCAATGGTCGAATAATGTGAGTGGCCCACACGACAGGGCGCGGCCGATATGAATTTTAAACCAGCCTGCGCTTGCGCATGTACCTTACCGGAATAACGCGCCGAATGTGACCCACTTGGCCGAAACACTGTGACTTAGATCTGCGCACGTTTGGGACACACGGTTCGTGAGAATTTCTTGAAATATGTTCTATTTTTTGGAAAACATAATTTGAAAAAAAATGTAGACATTAATTTAAAACGAAGATAATAACAATAGAACAAATAGTACCTTAATCGATATGTTTAAGAATACATACTACAATGTAATTTTTCTGAAAAATAAGTTAATCTGAAATTACATCGGTTAACACAAGCACCTTTATTTATCTATTTCTCATGTTAATTTTAAAATATAAGTATTAGTAGTTATGTCATATTTATAATAATTGGTGGCATAATGTCGGAATGCCATTAAAATAAATAAAATTGTAAGCATTCCCATCTGTATAGATATTCTTTTGATTTAAAGATTTTGACGCAATTTTCATTACCGTTCAAATATTTTTTCTAAAAATTTCAGTTTTGAAGTTAGGCACATATCCGTGCGTATCTGGGGCGGGTCGCTAGATAGATCTACATGTTCCTTATCAACTGTGGAGTTTGTGCTGATGCAATACTTATCAACGTTGGCATCGAAACCTGCGATTAAAACTAGATCATTGAATTTTATCAGTAGCTCATTATAGACATTAAAATTTTGAGCTTTAAAGTATGTATCTAATTTACATTAAGTACTTATAATAGTTATATACATACATATTCTTTTATTTTCTAGTCTGAGCGATGACAATTCTTCCTAATGAGCCAAAATCATCCCACTCGTCCCACTACCATATTATAAGCGAAGGACATGTGGAATAGACAATCTTCCAATATAAGTATTTGATTTTGGCAATCCAAGCCTATGTAGGTACCTAGTTCAAAATCATAAACAAAAATGACACGTTTTTTTGCTCTACTGAAAAGTTGCAAGTTTTGACTTCCGCGGTGTTAGAACTTAAAAGACGATATCCTCTTATTTGTAATCATTGTAAGATTTTACGACATGCAAATAATTGATACAGCTTTAATTTAAAAAAAAACCATGGTCTTGTTTGCTGACATCGAAAGGGTTCACGATGCGAAAAGTGATGAAAAGCTGAAAGCTACAGAGGTAGAAAAAGCAGTAATGGTAAGATTCACAAGAGATTAATAATGGTTAAAAGTAAATTATCAAAATGTTTATTAATTCATGTATTAAACTAATTGCGTAAGTTTTAAATATTTCTTATGTAGATATATGTTTAGGTACCAACAAGTCAGTTGGTGACTAGAGAGTTATCGATCTAATAATGTTCGCTTAACATATCGCCTATTAGCAAAGGACATGCGTGCACAAATCCTGGCTTGCGAAATCTGTATCAGCCGTTGGTCTGCGCAGACGTAAGCTCTTTATATACTGCGGGACATGTAGGGTTTGTCACACGTGGTCGGCTCGACGCGCACGACAGTCATGATCGCTAAGGTATGATATAATTTACTTTGCAACATATTAATATTAATAATTCTGTTTGTTATTTTAAGCTTGGCCCCGATGCTCCGGTCCCGTGCGAGTTTTATATTCTCAAAAACAAACGACCGTCATTTTATATTTTCTCCATGTGTCTTTTCTATTATAAGTTAAATCTTTTTTAAAAATAGACCCAATGCGTTGCTGTCATAAGTGTTCCGTAAAGGAACTAGCAAGGGAACTAATATAGTAATGAACAATGCTTGATATATTTTGTACATTTGAACGAAATTGATTTCTAAGAAATTTACTAACTTTTATTGTTATTGATATTTAATTGTTGTATAAAAAAATATTTAACAGTTATTCACGTTGTGTTGCGCGTGCGCCGCGGTGGCGGGTGCACCAGTGGTGCTGGGCGGCGTGGGGTACGGCGCGGCGGTAGCGCCCGCATACGCATCGCACGCGTACGCTGCACCTGCGTACGCGCCTGCGTATGCGCCGGCCATCTCACACGCGTACGCTGCGCCGGCATACGCTGCGCCGGCGGCGTACGCCGCGCCGATCGTAAAGGCTGTTGCTCCTGCTGCTGTGAGTTTCTTTTTTTAATTTAAATTAGTATGGAATTGGCGATATTTGAAAACGCTTGAATGTTTTTCTGATTAGCCTTATAACATTCCTCTTTACCTAATTTTTTTTTTAGATTTTAAGGTTTACCAATTAAACAGAACAGTAGACTTGAAAAGTCGGCAACTTTTTCATGATAATCAGGAGTAAGTAATCAAACAATTCGATTCCAAATATACGAAATTTTGTTGATGTGTGTTAATTAGGAGTATATTTTGATATCAACAAATACAGAATAATGACGATATTTAAAAAAAAAATTAATATATTTTTAATATAAAAATATATTACGAAAAACGGCAGAGATGGTTCGAAGTTAGAGAAACTTAGGTAAAGTTTAATTAAAGTACATAACATATTTAAATAATCTAACATTAACTTTTATAAAGATAAACATTTTTTACTTCACTAGTTATATCAAATTATATTGTACATATGTACCTCTATAAATACATATTTGTAATGCAATCCCTGCAGGTAGTACGAGCTGAGCCGATAGACCCAAACCCGGCGTACAGCTTCTCATACGGGGTTTCAGACCCCGCGACGGGGGACCAGAAGGACGCAGCAGAAACCCTGCAGAACGGAGTTGTCCAGGGCTCCTATAGCCTTGTTGAGCCTGATGGACACCTGAGACGGGTGACTTACACCGCGGACAACATTAACGGGTTCAATGCCGTGGTGGAAAGGACGGGAGGTGCCCATGCGGTGAGATAATACCACAATATTTTTTTCTGTTAAATATTAATACACTTATATCTGACTTTAATTTATTTAACTTTCGTTTTTACATTATAGGCGCCCGTAGCTAAAGTACTAGCCCCAGCGCCAGTAGCGGTCGCCGCTCCTGTCGCAAGGTACACACTCCCCGCCGTTGCCCACCCGTGGGGCTAACCAAACCCACGACCATGAATTTGCTGTTAGTTGACCGGGGTAATTTTAGCTTCATATGGCAATTATATTTTGAACTTGATTAGTAAGAACTAAGGTTCAATATTGCTGCCTGTTAAAGTATTATGGAGCGTTGCGCATTTTGGCATAGACAATTTTACGAAAAGAAAGATTTGTTGCGTATTCCTATCGCAATTATGTTCTTTGCTTTTTAAAACGAAATTATTTAATATTAAAAAATGGTTCGAAGTGATTTTAAACCTTACGTATAATATTTGAATTCTGTGATACAAGTAGTCTGGCGATGGAACAGATGGACCACCACCATAGCTTGAGACATGTATGTTTGTTTGCAACACAGTGTTGCCAGTGAAATAAGTCGGTTTTACGATTTTTTGCTGGAAAGTAGAGGTTAGGTATAACTGTCAGTTATAAAGGTATGTTATAATTAACCTACATATATTTCAATTTTATGCGATCCCATTTTGATAAACATTTACATATTTATTCTATTACTTATGTGATTATTTCTGCGACAAGTCAAATGGGAACGGCAGAAAACGTTAAAAATAAAGGTTAAATTTTACACTTTTTACATGGCAGTTATGGGTTAGTATTTATAGTTTTAAGAAAGGCATAGTTTGGAGACCAAAACGGTGCCATATATTTATATCATGAGGGAATGGATTTTTGGCACGAATATTTTTAGTATGATGGCAACGTTACCTCGTTCAACACAGCTTCACTGACCGGACTTCGCATGCCTACCGAATGATTATAATGACATTGAGTTGACTATTTATTTTGTACTGCTTTGACTGTTGCCTACGGACTTGATCTTAATGTATCATGTAATTAATGTACATGTAAATATATTTTAGTTGTAATAAAAATAAATAAATGCAATTTTTGCAGTATTTTTTGTGTTTTTTTCAAGATTTCACCAAAAAGTAGGTATTATCTCGATTTTTTTTACCAAAAAGTATACCACCGTGTATAAATCAGTAATTATACATATAAGACATCTCATGTTTAGAGGTATCTTTTAAGTTATTAGCATTGGACCTTATGGCGTTTGGCAATCAATTCGTATAATTTACTTACGTTGTATAAAAAGAATGTCGTAAGTGCTTACATACATAAATAAGCTATTTTCACCCGTAAAACGACACATATGCTCTAGATTGCCATATATTGCCTACATTTTACATGCTCTGGCAAATAAATGAACTGTTACCGACTGGTTTTCTCACGATGTTTTCCTTGATCGGAAGCGAAAAGTAATTTAATAGGTATGTGTGGCAATTTAGTCCTGACATCATGAGGAAATTATGAGAATTTAAGTTCTTAGGATATATCTTTACAAAAGATATATCTTTCAGTTTACTACATAGATACATATGTATATTTGCAGGAGAAAACAAAGGTAAAATTAAAAGGTTTATGTCATAAAATAGAGAATAATTACTATCACCATGTGGCCCCGAGTAAATATACATAATACATATACTCATAATCATTGTAAGATAATAGGTAAATCTTGTCAAACAGCAGCGAACAACCTAGACTACTACGATGACTAGACACCGCCATGTCCTAGAAGTTGCAGAAAATAAAAAAAAATCAATAAGTTCCTAATACCTAGACTTTCGATTGGGTAATAGTTGTGAACACCTGTTAAGAGTACATACATACATATAGAAGGTCATATCTAATAATGTGTAGAATATGGTGGTTGGATTTTTTTTATACAAGATATGAAAGAACATATATGTAATTCCAAAAGATAAACCATATACATGCTTGGCTCCTTGAGTTTTTTTTCGGCATTTCTTCTCAGCAGTGGCCGTTCCGAAATGCTAATAGTCTATAAGTAGCTTGATTGAGATTTAAATGTTTATTAATTGGTGACGAGAAAAAGGCCTAATTTCTGAATAACTATTTTGATTTCCTTGTGTTAGCCTATAAATTAGGATTTCAACTTTATTACGATTGTAGGCAACAAATATAGTCACATAAAATTGATATAAAGAAACCTACATCACTAACAAGCTTAATAATTCTTTCCTAATTAGACACATGTCAAACATTAAATTTTATTGCACCATTTTAAGTTGAAGAAAAATGACTCATAAATGTATTTAAGTTTCTACTCAATATTTAAAAGACAATTTATCTTTATACGACTGCTGTAGAGTCACATTAGGAACACTTATAACTTTATTTGGCAGCGATATAAAATGTTATGATGCCGGTTATTTACAATTACTGCATAAAAAGGGATATAGGTGGGTCATTCTCAAATTCGCAGGATTGGAGTCGGGTATGTCATTATTCAGAACTAAACATCAATGCATAACAGTAGAGGGCATAATTAATACAAGTAGTGTAAGGAACCTCTATATTTAGCTATGATATTTGAAGATGTCTAACGATCCCATCTCTATCGCATCATCTCGCTTACACTGCAATTCTGTTCTGTTGAGCCCACTTCACGATCGGCCTAACGATCTGGTCTGCACGAGGATGCGCCCGGGAGCCTGTGATAAAATAAACATCTATTAATGTCTTTTGGTCCTAATTATCTAATTATAGCTCTATGGTCCTAATCTAATTATAGCTCTATGGTCCTAATACACTTTGGCGGCCCTGTTGGCGCAGTGGTAAAGTCCTTGCCTCTCAACCAAGAGGTCCCGGGCTTGAGTCCTGTTCAGGTCAAGATGCAAATGAAAAAAATTGATATTATTGATTGGTTTGGGTCTTTGATGTTTTGCTATAAAATATGTTGTTTGTTGCGTTAGTTAGTAGTAGTGTCGTTGAGTAGTATCCCATAATAGTCTCGAACTTAGCTTGGAACTATTATCAATTATAGAATAAATATATATAAGGACAAATAGCGACGCTGTATATTCGTTTCGTTAGAAACGCGTCTGTGTGTGTATGGGTGTTGAAAAAGAAAGAAGTTATCAATAAGATTCATGTGTTTTCTTAGGCGGTAGTTGAAAATCAGCGTTTTGCTCTTTG
>JADGIL010064034.1:0-11429 GCA_020352625.1 Cactoblastis cactorum
ACAGACAGACAGACAGACAAAAATTCTAAAAAATATCGTTTTGGTATTGGAAACGGGTAAATACTACTATGCAATTTTAAAAATGCAATTATTTTGAAATTACAGACAGACACTCCAATTTTATTTATTTGTGTGATTTTTTAATGAACTGGATAATTGAATTACTAAAGTTACTACTCGTATTTTACACCATGATTTATCTATTCATATTACTGTAACTAGATTATGTTGGTACTTACAATATATTAAAGACAAAACAATATGAGGGATCTTTGTAGGGCCAATATCCAAATCATATTTTGTAAAATTTTGGCTATCTTTGTACGCGCATCACGCGAAACTATTTGACGAATAGAATTGATAGAATTTGATGCGGTTTTATGTTTACAATTGTATGGTTCATATGTAAAAAATAAATGTTTATAAATATTTTTTTTTTTTTTATATCTGTAAGCGATCATATAAAAACTTCTAAATGAAATAATGAAATACCTGTAGAAAAAATCTGGCGTTGGTTAATCTCTATTATTCCCGCTTAGATCCTTGTCAGTTACGCGAAGACGAAGTCGCGGGGATAAGCTGGTCTACAGTAAAATATGTTAAGTAACTATAATACGAGTTTACTATAAGTATTAAACATTCCAAAAGTCATTTTTTTTGAGGAGTAGATATTGAAAACATGATTGTGAAGTGTAAGTAACAATGTACTGTATATAAGAAGAAGCGATCAAGGCGAACTGTAAATCCTTCTTTAATTATGTTCCCGAGTAAGATACTTTATTTTTTGTCTTTTATGAGAATAAAATATCTTAAAACCTATCCTAAAACAAGAAGTTTGTGTTCATGAAATATAGAGTAAGTAATACTAGCAGATACTTAAGCTATAAGCTTACCTCTCAGAGCCCTTTATGGTCACTGTGGTCCCTACTTTTTCAACATTTGAAGAATGGCTTGGGTGGTAAATTATTATTATCATCAGTAGGTACTTATATTTATATTATAGGTTTGGTACAGCGTATCGTATAAGAAGATGGTAACGGTAACACATATGTATGTCGCATATTTTTAAAGAAACACTTGATACACCCGACAAAGATTATCATTATAATAAAGAATATTTATAAATAATTCTAATTTTATTACTCTTAAATTAAGTTTCCTTTTTTAACCTAATTTTTCTCTTATTTTCCTTAAATGATAATTGGTTATATTTTCAGTGCAATATAAGTCTATAGTCGTAACATAAGAAATCGCTTAGCTTAGTTAAATAAAAATACATCAAGAAGGGTATACTATTGAGATACTTATATTAGTCGTATCATTTATACAAATGCAAAATATATGGAAAGTGCAACATAAGTTAATCTTAATTGATTCAGGGTTAAACATGCATTTACAGTCGCCAAAATAACATGTTAATATTTATTACTTACTAGAGTGAAGACACCTGCTGTCACCATAATTTTATTTCTGATCATGATGGCTAAGATTTAGATGACCGTACAGTTCTATAGTGAGTGTGATGTCCAGCCCTCAACCACGTCAATCTATGTGCTCTCCTCCAACAAGAG
Source organism: Cactoblastis cactorum (assembly GCA_020352625.1). Taxonomy (NCBI): domain Eukaryota; kingdom Metazoa; phylum Arthropoda; class Insecta; order Lepidoptera; family Pyralidae; genus Cactoblastis; species Cactoblastis cactorum. Next base: position 1,572 of record JADGIL010064034.1, read on the forward strand.
ACCATCACACTAAGTTTCAACTGTCTGCGATCGAATCGAGATACTCAGATAACCGATAAGAGTTTGATTCGGTATTGCTTTCCTCATGGTGACGAAAGATGAAATCGGATATACAAATATCGAAAAGAATGTAGGTATTTGTTGTTAATGTTTGATTGTAGATCAGTCATTTTTGTATCTTTTTTTGGCAGCCTAATAAAAGTGATTCTTTTTTTAATCTCTGTTCTATTGTATCTTTATTAAATAACCATAATGATGTTAACAAGCCATTACATAATGTCATAATTAATCAAAAAGTGTATATGTTTTACATATGAGTATGGAAGAAACTATATAAATCAATTCTCATTACTAACCGTTTATCACAGAGATACGAATAATTAGCACTATTGCCAATTCTCACACTATCACAGGCTACTGCTAATGTCATCAGTAATATATAAAGCTAATTTACAAAGAAGCCAGACAGACAAACGGAATATCCCTTGATAGCAATGAAGATCAAAGTAAGTAATTATTTGTTATGGTTATTTTAATAATTCTAATATACATGGTAAGTAGTTAGTAGCTATTTTTATATTGGTACTTAGTTAGATCGTATATGGCAGTGACCGCTATAAATATTTCATATAATATCTAAATTATAAATACATATTATACATACAGATCATGGTATGTTTGTTTAATTCCAGAAAAACATTTTTATTATCCATGTATGGATAGTGTCTCTATATACAGAGTCAAGCCATTGTCAGAACAGTGAAGAGGCCATTAGTAATTCTACAGACTCAAACGACATGTGAGTTAATTACTATATAAAAATTTCACCAGGATATGTAGCTTAATTTGCTATGGAACCATGTGTTAAAATAGACGTAAATAAATAAATTCCAACTATAAACTAGTTTACATCACATGGCATCTTTTTAGGTACGTAATCCATGCGATGGTTTACCAGATTGGAATAGTATCCAATGCATCAGACGAAGATCCTCTTAACATGACTACGTAAGTTGCACTGACTAAACGTTTAATAATCACTATAAAATAATGTAATTGCCAAACATAATTTTAAAAAAAGTTAAATATTGCCACTAGCTCCTTAGGGTGTGCTTCATAGTATTTTTAGGAATTAAGTGCCCTATTGGGGCTATTCCAGGACATATTGCTACTAATGTATATCCCACACTTAGTTCTGTAACATACATGTTCTGTAATTTTTGCGTGAAGATTAATTAACATACGTATTATATATCAGTCTTTGTTAATTTTTATAAATATTATTTGAAAAGAATTTATGTCGGAAGCATGATTGAGTGCTTTATATGTATGGCACGCATATAAAGTTGCATGCTTCCATGCTGACCTAGACGAGAAAGAAAAACGTATAATGTGCCAGCTACTACTCTTCCCACACAAATTGTAAAAGGCAATCGGAAAGGGCTTGAAACAATATTGGATGGGCTAGCAACCTGTCATTATATCTGAATCTATTACAGAGCCGGATTAACCTGTCAGGGGCCCTTGGCAAGTGATAATGATCCATGCCAAAGTTTGCTAAATATAGTATTTCACAGGTTTATTGTTTGATACTTGATGGTTCTGTATGTATGTATGAAAACATTTTCGTTTCTTATAACTTTTTATTTTTTCTTGGTGCGTGTATGCACGGGACCTCCAGTCAATGCTGAGTCCCTAGGCAATTGCCTACTCTGCTTAATGGTTAATCCGGCCCTGAATTCTATTCCACCAATAAGCTTGCGAAAGCCACGCTTAGCGAAANNTTTCGCTAAGCGTGGCTTTCGCAAGTCTCGCGTCCCTTGGCTCTGTTCCCCGTAAGGGATGAAGACGTGATATTGTATTTGTATCAAAAAATACACTGCTTTTAGGGGTAATCAAGAAGCTATCACATTGTATCGTAACAATGGCTCAAACATAGATCTGAGCAAAATAACTTCACCTCTATTGACCAACGTGACAGCACAGAGACTCGTCGGCGTAGCACCTACAACGGAAGACCACGTGGAAATGCATCAATTACCGTGGTCTGTTATACATGACTTAGCAAATGATAAATCAGGTCTCAGTACATCCTCAGGTTTGTAGATAGCAATTGAGAATAAATCTGCATTTACGAATATAACGTAAGATTTGTGGGAGAATATAAATTTGAAATTGATTTTGAATCTAAGTTGAGGGTGGAGTTAGAAGAGTTTTCATTTCGGACGAAGATCACAAACGTTAAAACACCGAATACCTGGATATTCCTGAAAACTTTTCTAAGAAAAAAAAGTCTAAGGATTTATTGTCTATTTTATAATTTTGCAGATGTGAATCATTGGACGGCAAACCAAAACAAAAGAGATCTATTAGCAACAGAAGACACGATCAACAGTGCTGATATTAAAGTGAAAAGATCTTGGGACGGAGCTTTCAAATCTCTATTTAAACGAGATGTCTCCAATAATGAAAAGGACTTTATGAAAATCTTTAGAGGAACAGCTAAAATCCCAAAAGAGGCTGGCGTACAATCCTTAGTGCTTCCTCCACTTTTAACGTTGAACAATAACTTTTCTGATATCCCTGTGCCAATACCTAATACTTCGGTGGTGCATTATGCGAAGATCAATGCGCTAGTACATGGCCAGTAAAATTATATAAAAGTTAAATTATGAGTTTAGAGTTAGATTTTAGATTGGATAAAATATAATATATATGAACTAAATGTCTATGATTTAATTATGTGAAAGAATTTGTGAGTTTGGGTATCATGAATTTAAAAAAAAAGACAAGAGTAGTGCGCATGCGCTAAATCTTCAGTTTAAAGAAGGAAAAAAGCCTAAATTTACTTATTCTTCAATCAAAAACTAAACGAAATATTCTCTTAGATTAAACCTCAGATCAAAAAATCATATTATTCCGTATTTTATGCCATGGTCGACTGATTAAGGCACGATTACGATTGCGCATGCGTGGCCAGCTCTTAATGATTAGACGCGCCCTGACGGACCTCGCGCCGAAAGGGCTTTTATAAACCTCTGTAATCATGGATTTATAACGAGAACCGAAATTAGTACAGACTATAGCGTGTTTGATAAATAAATAAGTCAGACAAAAATCAATACCATGAGCTCGCCCAAGTTAAGTGAAAGATGTCCAAGCAGTATGAGCAATGGGAAAAAGCTTTTAAGTAATGACTCAAAAGAAGATTCTTTAGATAACTCAGTAAGTGTACATATGTATATTATAATCTATTAACTATGTATCATAATATATTGTCTTTATTTGTAGATACGTGATTCTGTTAAATCGGAAAGACCAGGAAAAGGCGAGGAAGATTGGAGAAGACGTACTATTATTGTAGAAAAGAAAAATGGTAGCTACGGGTTCACGTTGCAGAGTTACGGTATACACTACAAAAAGGTAAATGGTCAATGAAGATAGGCTTGTACAAAAGATGAAAGTGATGAAAAAGCTGCCTCCACGAATTACCATTACTTGCATTATTTTAGCATGAAGCGAAACTTACCAGTATGAAATATGACTTTTTAACTTTTCAAAATCATTTTATAGTAAATTATTTAATTATTTGCCATGCGAAAGTAAAAATTAACGTTATTTTTTTCAATTGATAGGGTGATTCACAAAAAGGATTTATAAACCCGTGCGAGCCGAGGCGTGTCGTTAGTTGTATTTAAAAAAATATATATCACATTTCAATCAGACGGAATTTTTGTGACTTTGAGTTATTTTTAGGAACAAGAGATAGAGGTGATAACTTATGTGGACCACGTGGAGACGGATGGCCCAGCAGCGCTGGCCGGCATGCGGGAGGGCGACGTCATCCTCTCCATCAACGGTAGCGACGTGGAGCGTGCCGATCACGCCGCCATCGTTAGCGCCATCAACGCTTGCGACTCCCGCATGCGCATGGTCGTCATATTTGAAGACTGCGTACGAAAGGTTGAACTACATCTCAAATACATCAACCTCCAAAGGGCGATACAATCTAAAATGAGAGAGCTCGACCAGTTGACTGTGCGCGAAAGACAATTATTCGATTCGAACTGGAAAACACATAGTCTACCATCACAGAAAAAGAAAAACTCGCCGTCGGACATAATATCAGACAGTGAAGAAAATAATGTTGGGGACAACATTGCCAATTCGTATTGTAGACCTACGCTGTCTAGTGAAAATGTTACTACTACTAAACCGCCACATGTTTTTATGTATCAGTATCTCGATCCGAGGTATGGCGCGTGTCTAATACAGCCTAGCGTGCATGCCGGCAGTTTTGTAATTACCGTCGGCTCTCCACGGAATCGGCGAGATTGCCAACATTATGTGGTAAAAGCTCCAGGAGAATGTAGCCGAGGAGCCGAAAGTGGCTACAGCACCAAAGGTTCTGGTAACGGTAAACATGCTAAAGTTCATAGGAACAGTCATAGCCATAGTTGCGCGCCATGTATGCCAAATTATAATAACCAAGATGCGAACAGTTTAGAGGCATATGATCTCGCTAGCCCCTGTTGTGACCCTCATTGCGTTCCCAACTCCAAGAAGAAAACAAGACGGAAGAAAGAGTGTTCAAAAGAGCACAAACGAAGAGAAAAATGTCAAGTTGACAAATCAACACAGAAACCCGACGGCTGTTCACATTCTCGTACAAAGAAGGTGTGTCCATCTGGTCATTGTTCAAATCGTTATCGATATTTGGCGACTGAATCCACTCAAACTAGCCAATGTAGTTTACAATCATACGCTACGAGCAACGCCACAGCGCCATGTGACAACTCAGCCTCAAGCTACAGCACTTCATTAAGTAGCGACACCTTGTTCTGGGATAATGATAGGTCTGAAAGTAAATCTTCACCAAAAGTACAATACCAAAGTTCTCATCAACATGTAAAACCTAAATCTTGGGATAATTTGACAACAAAAGCATTTGGGGGATACGGATTTGGGTATGGTTATTTAGACACCAGTACGAAGCACTCAAATCGATCTAAAAGTCATGGTCGTAGTCACAGCGGCCGAAGTACCCAAAGTCACCACGAGTATCAACATCATGGACAAGAGAAGCACTCGCATCGTCAGAGTGCAGCGCCCCATCACTACTCTGTATACACTAGAAGTCACAGCCGCTGCGCTCCTACCAAATCCACTGAAAGCCTCATTGTAGTGCCTAAATATCAATTGGAAAGTTGTGGTTCAGAAACTCGTCTAGCTTGTGAGTGTGCCGAAACTATAGAATTTTATAGGCGTGTTAGCATAACAAAAAGCCCAGGAGACTCACATTCTACGGCCTACTACCAACACTTTTTGTACCCCACTCATTCGTACAAAAAGAAAGACTCGAATGTTAGCTCAGAAATTACTAGACTATAATTTGTTAATGCTCAATTTTTTTAGGCCTAGTAAGTATTTAATTGCAAACTTAAGCTTTTTATGTATTTTTTTACAATTGTTGCTTATGAAAATTAAATACCTACTTAGGTATTTAACTAGGTACTTCCTAAAAGTGCGGTTCGCCAACTGCAAGGTAACGGTGTCGCTTGAAGGTGGTTTTAAAAGACTCAGTACATTCTATTTAATATAAGTAGTATATCAATATACTATATATATATATACTCGTACAATGAATTAAGTACTTAGCTAATATCAGAACTATTTCATATGTTATGTATGACAACATGTCAGATGTGCAAAGAGGGCGCTAAGACGAACATGATAAGTCTAAGTAATTTATTAGATACACCATGATAGTTGTTGTGAACGAATCGATCTCTATAAACTTGGAAAATCAGTGCTTTGTTTCACGCCCAAACAATATGTATAAATAACTTAAAAAAATAAGTAGTTAGTAAGAATTTTATCCAAGTGCGATTTTAATGGCTTATGTTATACGGTTTTAATAAATGAAAAATCAAAACCGAAGAATGTGTAGTTTCATTTTATTCCTGAACTAGGTATGTACTTAGATTGTAGAGTTACATAAATATGCCCCAAACGGTTCTCAAGTTTATTAAGGGTAGTTTAAATTTACTCAAGTTAAAAAGGTTCATTTTTAATATTCTCATATTCCCGTTACCAATGTAATCTCTATAAAGAGAAAATGATTAAGATGATTTTATTTTGTTTCTAACGAATAAACTCAAAATCTACTGGACCGATTTTAATTAAATTTAGCACAGATATAGATTCGAACTTCTGGGATGACTGACTTTCTCATCAAGTATTCCCATGATAACGGGAGAAGTACGGATGAAACCGCAGCCCCACGGCATAATCCGCGTGATATTTAACGTTATCTGTAAATAATCCTTCATCACTACAAAACTTATTTATGTCTTTTTTGTACTACACACAAAACGCATGCAAAATTCCATGATTCCCTTTTTTCAATTGTCAAAGATTTTTATGTAAGTATTATACATCTAAACATAATAAAACTGTAACCGAGCTGTCTGTACTGGGAAGATATTATGGAAAAGATATCTGGGCAGGTCTTTTTAGCACCTACAGAAACCAAAACGTTTATTTTTAGAATTTTTGTCTATTTATCTGTCTGTATGTTTTAGCGCATCTCGTAAAAACTAGTAGATGAATTTTTATGTGGTTTTCATAGTTGTATTGGAGGTCTAACTTAAAACTTGGTTTTATCTTAATACGCCGCTTAGAACCCAAGATATTGGCAATAGTATATAATAAAACATTTCATATTGAAATAATAGCGCAATAAGTAACCAATAATAATAACAATAATTATTTTATACTTCACCCGGGCGTGTAACCGTTGAGTATTTAATTATTTTATCTAAGACGATACGCACTTCATTGAATTGACCTAGTTTGCGGATCGGACTTGCGCTTTTTAAATCTGGATCAAAGATTTCCAGTCAGGCTTTATAATGCTTACGTAGTTGTTATTTTATGATAGTGGAGCTCGCTTGTTGAGGAAATGTACTCAAAAATACTATAAAGGAAACAGTATTTCTCTTCGAGTGACCTAACTTCCCCATGTACAATTTGGGACTTGCGAATTTGTTCGCTATCGCTGAAATTGGGTGGGTGAACTTATATCTAATGCGGGTTCATCTTGGGTTGCGAGCGGCGAGCGCGGGTCAGATGGCGGGCAGTGCGCTCACGACGTCGGCTGCGAGGCAGAGCGCCGCCGCGCACCACTCCGACGGCATGCCTTGCGACCGCGCGCCCCGAGCCAGCTCCGGCTTCAGACCGACCCTTCAGCTTCTAGGCATTTTTTTCCTCGTCTTGAACCAAGCACATACATCGCCGACCAAACTGCCTGATGCTTCTACTGACCAGGTACATACATATGTCTTCAGCTGAACCGATCGATTCTAATACTTTTGTGCATCACAATAAATTATTTTGTAAGACTTTAATTTCATTAAATACTTGAATTTAAAGTATCGCAATTTGTAAATATATATGACATAGCATAAAGTAAATTTTGATTGAGATTTTATAATATGAATATTTATTTTCAGATTTACGTCGTCTGCATAAACCAAGAATCAAATTCCTGTGTAAGTTGGCTGCTTGAATTTGAAAATGGTAAAGAACTTTCCAATGAGATGACATCAATCAACCGACCATCAGATATTTGCGGTCTGAGTTATTTGAAATCTATTCCACCTTATCGAAAGTTCATAACCGTAAGTATGGAAATTTTTCTATTTTTGATTCAAACAATAGTGACAGATATAATACAGCTTTTATGATCCTAACATTGGTTACATGCATCATTTTTTAAACTATATTTAATTGGAACCAGAATTACCTACCTATAAATACTATATAACAAAAGTCATTTAATATATATGTACATCTGAAAAATAAAAAACTTACTAACTTAACTTTACAATAAAAAAGAAATGCCACCGTTAAAATCAAAACCTTAATAGAAGATGCAGCTGTGTGCGAATTAATGTCCTTATTTACATATATACAACTCATGTTGCTATGCGAAATCATATTGTAGTCTTCGGAACGTTACAAGTAGGGCAAAGATAAATGTAATTACGAATCGCCTTCTAATGAATTACATCGGCAGGTCTGCGATTCATCGACTAGAAAAACTGACAAGTAGTGTTGTTATGTTTAAAAATCTATACATTTGGAAATAAGTACCACTTTGGCTATCTATTAAAATAACCGCTGTCAAACCTGTTTTGAAATTTATCAACTTAGACCAAAGCTGAGACAGACATGTACAAACGGAAGTTAAAGAATGACACGACATGCAAAATAATTAAATACTTATTATACAACATTTTAAATACCTTCAACATTACACCCAAACCAACGTAAGTATGTACGTTCATTCAAATATTAATAAAATAGTGTAGTAATTTGTAATATCCATACAAATTGAAATTGAACCCATTTACAAAAACAAATCTATAAAAAAATTAAATAAGAATATTTAGTAAGAATTTTAACAATCACTTTGTTTGTATATCTCGGAATGATCTCCGGACGAAGTCCTACAATACAGTACATACATACATATTCATATATATACATATATATATATAATATTTTACCGGACACGCAATAAAAAATCCTACCTACATATATCCGACTATTTACACATGTATTTGTTAGATATACTATAAAGGAATATATACACATACACATAGATTTGTTTTTTAATCTGTTTTTTTTTATGAAACGAGCGTCTTAACCTAATTTAATATAATATTCTTTTAATTACAATAGTATAAGTTGTGCAACTTATTGGGCCAAGGAAATATGTTCAACCTTGACAAAATAAGTTATCGCCTAAGTTAATGTATGTGATAAGTAAAAAAATCATGGCTGTACTATAGATATGTGCCAAAGGTTAAAATCAACTAGCCGTTCATGAGGAAGATTATTTTATCATCTTATTAGTATCATAATTCTTTTTTACATCTTACTTTCACATTCCTATTAATACTAACAAAAAGCGCATCTTACACATAAGGGCGCAAGTCTTTCAGTGATATTTATATATCAATTATATATGTATTTAAAAAATGTTGGATGTTACTATCTAGACATACTTATTTCAAGCCCAGACCTAAAAACGTTCAATGTAACGTTGATTTTTGTACAGCGTACTTCAAAACTGTAATGGCGGCGGTGAGCATGTGAACGCTCGCTTCGCTCGGTCTTAATGGTTAATGACATAATGCGGAAGTTTCGATGGGAATTATCAAAAAATAATATAACGAATTTAATAAGTTATCTGCTAATATAATGATAGTACTTTTTATCCCAAATTTTATTATAGCAATGAAACGAAGATTTTTCTTATATCTGGCCTACTTGACCTCCCAAGTATGATCGAGCTAGTAGGGTTGCATTGTCTCAACCAACGCTGTAGAATTCACACTCATCCCAGGAAATAACAATTTGATAACAAAACACCTTAAATTATATTGCAAAAGAGCTTCTTGATATTATTTCACAATTTAGACGGTAAAACGTTATATAGGTACTTTATATAATAATTTAAAAACGTTAAATTATATTTATTCAAAAATATAAGATTGAAGAATAATACCTCATATGTAAATCAATATAGCTTATCTAAAATTCATCAAGTACCAATATATTTATTATCAGAAATTGCAAAGAAAGAGTTACTACATAAAGTATTATTATTATAACCCATAATTTATCGAGTAGTATTACAAACTCTTTATAATATCTATTGTAAATCGAAAATGTACAAACAGTATTACCTACGCCCGTGTACTTTAATTAATGTGATCAATAATAATGTTATACCTAAAACACAGGATAACCATTATAATTGTATCCCATTATATATATATATATATA
>JADGIL010064312.1:0-23471 GCA_020352625.1 Cactoblastis cactorum
GCTTTGTCAATGTTTCTTTTTAATGATCTTTACAAGACTGTGTATATCTGCGTGTTTATTATACTAAATTCTAACAATAACTTGATCTGTTGATATTGTGAATGCGTAAAACACAATCATAACTGTTTATTTCTATTTGTCAATATTGTTTGTTTTTAACAAACGGAAAGAAAATTATTTGTAGTCGTATTTAACAAGTTAAATGAACAGAACGGAATGCCAGCAATTTTATGTGAAACAAATTATATACATCAAGGCAAATAATCTCGCGCACAAAAATGTTTTAACTAAATTTTTTCAAATCAACCTACTATTATATTGACGTTCTTATCTACTTTTCATCTCTTCTCTTTAAATTTATTCGTTTTGTACTAGCTGGTAAAATTGCTAACAGAGTTAATATATTTGCCTTATATATATTTGCCTTATCGCCTTTTCTGAAATACATATTTACTAATAGAGTAAACATTGCTAAGTTAGTAAATTACCATGCAAGCAATAATAACAACGTGGCTAAGACTAACGTTGTCGTCGTCATCTTTTTTTCAGTCTAGTGCTCGAGAGCTTCTATGCAGTCTGATCTTTTTTATCTAGCCAAACAATCTTCGAAGCCATGTAATTTTTGATACCAATTTTTAAGTTTAATCTATGAGAGCATTATCATATCTATATCCTTACTCACGCAGCACGAGTGCGAGCTAGAATCGGAATGCAATCTCCCTCACTCTCTCAGGCACGCACACGGTTTCTCTCCCGCCACATCGTCTCGTTTCCTCGCCTGACAGTTGTTCCCAATTCTTTTGCCTTTTTTTGCTGGCACGAAACCCAAGTGGCCCAAAAAATTTAAGGGTATTTTACATGAATTGAACTGACTCTATTTTGGGACTCGACTGTTGACTTGAATTTTGAATATGTCGTAGATAAGCGGCGCACAAGCTACGATCTTTGATTGTTTGTTCCTTTAGTACGACTGTACATTGATAAATAATAATTGGACGCAAGATACCATAAGACATTTAAATGCGTATTGGTGATATTAATTAAACACACATTCGTTCAGCTACAGAAATAAAAAAGCATGGCGTGAAAATTATACTACAGTCAAAACTAATATTTTAAATATTTACCATAGTAAAAAAGCATTCAAGAAAGGATGTTTGATTATGCCCTTTTTTTACATAACACAGTCTTTTGTTTTTCACAAAATTTTGGTGACGTTGCCATTGTATATTTAAAATATCCTGTAGATTATGCAACTGTGTGTCTATTTTGGCTTGAATAGCTATCAGCTCTTAGACGGTAACAATGACATCATAAATAATATGAAATTTTTGCTATATTTATGTACATATAGATGGGAAAAGTAAAAGTTGATTCATATTTAATTTTATTTACGGTAGTTTAAATTCCTAAATTGGAATTGAACATAACATCTTGTCAATAATAGACTTCTTCTAAATGTGATTATGATGAAACTTATCAGGTCATTTACAAAAGTAAATCAGTATAGTCTTGCATTATTGTCGTTACAGATATCTTGCCATTATTTCTTATCCATTCAACTTATTTTTAAAAAAATATTATACAAGCATGACATACTTAGTCATTATAGAAAGGACTACAACTCATTAAAAAGAGCAAAGAAAGTATTACACTCCAAATGAACTTAAATATTAGGTGCAAACTTATTCATCTTTTTTCAAAAATAAAGGTTATATTTACACTAATAAATTTAATGACTACATACCGATCGTGCTCTACGTTAAGCCAAGTTAAATTAGCAAAAAGTGCCATAAGATTCTCAGCATTTTCTATTACTGCAAAGAAATATTTTCACATAACTGCATTTTTATCTATTGATCGTGATATCCAAGTGATACCTCATTAGTTAGTGTTTAGATCACAAATTATCTGAATGAGTAACGGCCATTTAGTTCACTGCGTTTAATTAATTAATGTATGTAGTTGCAACTTGTTACTATGTTCGATTCTCAGACTTAAAAATCATGACTTAAAAAAACTCATAATCATGGTAGCCTACTATTCTATACGCTAAAAGGAGGCACATGGAGACCTAATTTAATTCAATTGCAAACAGGACACATATGGATTCTGTTGCCTTCTTGTGAGCCCTTAATCTCTTATTAGCTTCTGCCCGCGGCTTCGCTTGCGTAGATTAACTTTCATATAAAAGGTTTTCACCCTTTTCGACCCCTTTTGGGTGGAATTTCCAAAAATCCTCTGTCAGTGCTCCCCTAAACGCTCCAGGGAATATACATGCCAAATTTCAGCTATTTGCGTTGAGTCGATTCGATTGTGCGTTGTCTGTTAGTCAGTCACTCAATAACGGAAGACGGAATATGTATATAAATACATATGATACATTATTAGTAAGCTGATTTAGAGAAAAGAAAGGAGAGGTGATGAAGCTCATAATTCTGTTTATCTTCATAAATTCAGCCCATATCAGCCCACTGCTGAGCATTGTGTCTCTTTCTTCACGTCATCGTTTACAATTATGTATATACATATCACATTAATTGTCTTCCCATCAACTAAACAAGTCATCTTACTGCTATGGATTTCAGATCACGTGAACATTGACTCTGTCTACCTCGTAAGTTGGAAGGACGGGGTTCTATTAGTGTTTATGGCGTTAATTTACATTGGCCTTGTTATTATTCGGAAGGCTCTAAAAGTTTCTTAATCACTGCTGGGTGCGTAAAATTGTGTTAATTTTATGCATTTCTCACCTTGTATCGAAATGATGTATCGAATAAGTATTAGCATATTCGAATATATTTGCGCCATCAATTCTCTACTTTTAATAAATAGAACGCTGATGTTAATCGCCTAGTTTTGACTTGAGTAGTTGAATTCAACATTTTTTTAATAATATCAATACAACTTTTGTTTCTTCTGCTGCATACATGTATAATTCATAATCGGACTTATTTTCTCTATTTTAGTCTCAAATATTTCCAACCCTACGCTATATAGGATTTGTTGGTTCATTTTCTGGTTTTGGTAGTATCTTTATGTATAAACTAGTGACTTCACTATCCCATAGTTCAGCTAGCAGACTTTGGGCTTCAGAAAGAGAGAGAGAGAGATAGTCAAATAGTTCTTCGTAAAATAAACGTACTTAGCTTCCCTAAAATTCTTTCTTTATAATCATGACAATGATTATTTTGCCGTGTATTGCCTATGTCGTCTTTGCGACTTCGCTTAACGGTTTATATTTAAAACGTGACTAGATATCAGATAAATATCTATCTTTTTGACAGCCGTTTCAGTTCTTAACAGTCACAAGAACTGCTATTGTGGTGAAACAAAACAAACTCGAAATTCTGTAAAAGGAAAATCCTGGTAAAACGTTTTAAAAATTTAAATTTGTATAACTATAGTTATATCAAGTTATTATTTCTATTATTATAGTTACAATTCAACATATTTATACGATCAAGAGAACTGATATAAACCAAGATAAAAATTTATGTATATTTTTAAAGCCTACAGGTGACAACAAAAATAAAAATTCCGTGAGAATAACCATGAAGATTAATGAAGCTTACAATTTAAGAGCAAAGAAAAAGATGATGATCACATACAAGAAACTGCGTATGCACTTAAATTAACACATGCCGAGAGAAATAAAATAAATCACATGCACATGTCTGTATATTGGACATCATTAACTACAGTTTCTTATTTGCAGCTGAATCGTGTAGTGTTGCTAAGTGCATTTTTATATAAATGCGTACATATAAATGTTTAATGTTCGCACCTATAAGAAAAGGTTAAGCAGAAGAAATCTGAAAATTTTAAAAAACTTATACCTAGATCTATACATATAATAAAATTGTAACTTAGTTATGTCTGTACATGGGAGATTTTAAGAAAATCATATATAGGGGCTTTTTATGCGACCAATAAAAGCCAAAACGATTGTCTTTAGAATTTTTGTCTGTATGTTTGTAGGCGCATCACACAAAAACTACCGATCAGATCTAGATGAAATTTGGCACATCGATGGACTATGACCTAGATTAAAAGATAAGATACTTTTTATCTCAGAAAAATGTACGGTTCACGGGGGATATTTTGACAAGGTATTATAGTATAAAAACATAGCTAGTTTTAGAATAAAAACATCCCGTCATTAGACATGGTTTATCACCGTTGACTGCATCAACGTCAGCCTCACGAAGGACGCAAAACAATGATATGAAAGTCGACAAGTAAGGCCATTGTGTCAGTGAACGCACTGAGCGACACTGCTGAGAAAATACTCCGGTCTTTACGAGTTTTACTGAAGCTAAATATTATTATTTCGAAATATGGAATTTGTGAACATGTTCAAGTGTAAACTTCAGAAACCGCTCGCTAATTGTTTTTATATTATTTTCGCGTCGGCTAAAACGATATAAATTATTTTTAATGTGCCAAGATACTAATCCTACTATGTAATATTATAAATTTGTAAGTTTGTGAGAAAGTATGTACGTTTGTTTGTTTATCTACACCTTTTCACGAAGAAAACTATTGGACGGATTTGGATGAAACTTTACAGTAGAATAACATACTCGAATATGCTACAGGCTAAATTCCATGCATGCGAAGCCGCGGCCAATAGCTAGTATAATCTATAATAAGACTTCAATTTGAATACTTAGGAAAAGATTAATTTTTTCCAACTTTTTCTTAAAACTAAAAACAGATACATATGTAGGCATTCCATACATTTATAGCCACGTTTAAACCACAATTTATTTGTCTCGTGGATTTAAAATACATAAATGTTACGACATTTAACCTATTAATGCTAAAAATCACTACACACATCGTATAAATTAGTCCGTGTAGTTTGACCTCATCTGTCAACTTTCATTCATTGTTATTATTATCAGTGTCCGTCTGATCATTTGTTTTGATCTATGCGCCTTCGTCTACATTGTCTAGTAACTGATGAGCAAAAAATATAGCCGACGTCCGTGTTGGAACCGATTGTTTTCATGATGCAAGTTGGTTCGTACCATAAACATTACGTCAAAATGAAACGTCAAACAAAAACGCATCGTTATTCAAACGCGTATGCTGTTAGTAATTAAAAGTTCAATATGCATAAATAGAATATTAAATAGGAGGAGGTTGTGAGCTACACATACTGAACTACAGATGCAGTATCACGTCAATATCTCTTACGAGGTATACAGAGCCAAGAATCGCGAGAATCGAAGGCAACGCTTAGCAAATTGAAGGGCTTATTTGTAGAATGGAGATTCATAAAAAGTAATAGGTTGTTAGACCATCGTCTATGAGAATTCCTGTTTCAAGCCCTTTCTCTTGATTGACTTTTACTATCAGCGCAGGAAGACAAGCAACTGGCACATTCTACGGATTTTTTCGTTCCCAAACCAGCATGGAAGTAATAGATATTGAAGTAAATAGATATTAATGAATGATAAAAAAAAAATTCTCAGTTAAAAGTGTTTCATCTGCAATTGTACCTTTTATAGTAACAATATTTGAGTATTCGTTTTTATTATTTGAGTGATAAAATATTTTTTATAATATCACGTACAGCTGACGTATAAAATTTCGTATCATGTTTACCCAGCTTTTGTCCATTAGGTTATTGGTATTGGGTAGTTATTTGATATTGGCGAGTGAGATATGAGCATATTTTGTTTACATTACATTATAGCTATAATTATTTAAGTAAGTCAGAGTGAATCATAACGGCTGTATAGGCATTACTAGCTTGTCCCCGCGATTGCGTATGCGCGTAACTAACTATAGCAAATATCTTAGTTTCTAAATGAACGCCAGATTTTAAACCTCTTAAAATACAACTAAGAAAATCTCATCTTTTATCTACTTATGTTTGCGTGATGACACACAAATAAACATACAGATCGTTTTGCTTCCATTGGTTCTCTAAATACTTTTCTATTTCATATGTAGGTATAGACATAAGTAGTCTAGTTACAGTTTTATTATATTTGATTATTTTACACGAAAAATCTTTTCAGCACTTTGTTGGTTGCAAAATAAAAAGTAATCTGTAATTAATTATTATCAATGTAGTAGTTAATGTTTGTATTTCATGTTTTTTTTAATATTCTTTTACTATAAATTTGTGTATCTTATTTATACATTTCTTTCTTTAAAAAAAATTAAATGCAGCATCTGAAAATCAGTGGTTTCTCGTCGAGGGCAACATCAAGCTGAGATTCTCCCACTTGTGCTAATGTGGCACACGAAATTCATGATAGATTTAAGTTAATTTTATATACGTATATTTGTTTTTCTATTTTATTTTATGTATAATGTGTGTTGCAGTAGAACAATAAAGAATGTAGATACATTCACACATCATCTATCTACGAATATCATTTATATATCTTGTTTTCTTCTTTGTCATTGCATTAAATTATAATCAATAATAAAGTTCAGTTAATGTTTTTTTGCATTAACCGAGAAAAATTTCACTTCCTTTTTAGATTCACCTACATATATTAGTATAACCAAAAGTTTATTATGGTATAACAAAATCTATGACCACAAGTCTGCAATATTTTTCATTTTTAAATTGACATCACAAAGAGGATGTTGTAAGAGCAAGTGAAGCTTAGGAATTTATCTACACTATCAATTAAAGGGTCAACAGTTAAGCACAATTTGTCTTGGTGCGGGCCCTTAACTACAAATTATTCAATTGCCAGCGAATGGCCCTTCACTTGTCACAGTTCCGAGAATTCTCTAGACTAATACAGATAATTTTAGGAATAATAACAACATAAATTATTTTCAGTGATTATTTTAATGTCAAAGTAAACCTTATTTAACTTTGTTAAAATGTTATACAAATGCACATATTCCGTTAAAAAATATTATAGCTCTAAAAGACTCCAGTGTTCGTTTTCGTAACCTTTTAGAAAATAAAGATTTTACTTGTGAGTTATTTTTTTGTTGTTTATCCTATTGGTGACCATCACATAAAAGAAAAAAACGATAAATCAATTTTTATGGACAATCAACAACAAAATAATGATACAAAATTGACTCAAAATAACAAAGTTTGCTTCAATAACATTTGTTAGGACTTACAATAACATTTGTCAAATATTGAAACTTGAAAATATAAAACTGTCAAAATAAGCCAAATAATTATGGAGACAGTAAGTAAGTTATAAAAATATGATAGAATTGGAATATTGAATGAAGAATATAATGAGTGTGCAGTTGTATACAATTCATATGAGCAGAATCACGACTACCAACAATGGATTATATACGATTTATTATGATTGATACTTTAAATAAATAAACGAATGGTATTTCTAAATACAATACGCTTCTCAAAAGAGTACGATGAGTACCACAGTGGCCGGCGCCGTGTCTTATCTACCAGTTATCTCAAAACAAACCATTTGTTAAAGCTATTGATAATTGCTAAGATGTTACGTGAACAGAGCACGTTTTCTGATGTTTCATTCATACTGACTGCATATGGATTACAATTTATTATAAAGTATTTATTATTTAATAACTTTTATTTATTAACTTCTTTCAAATATCTTTCGCAATTATTAATTATAGCCAGATTAATAAGACGAATAGATGTCATCGACTATTAAACCAAGATTTAACTCGTATATCTGTCTGTATCCACAAAATTCATTATGTTGGTGACAAGTTTATCGTAAGGTGGATAGTGTTTAAAATCTTTACTCCAGAAAGAGAGAGAAAGATAGAGCAATAAAGAGAGAAAATCAACTTTTTTATGAGAAAGGAGCAGGCGGGTCACTCGAATTTAAAGAATCACCACCGCCCACAGACACCTGGAGGCAACACCTGGATGGTCACAAAAGCGTTGTAGGCTTTCAGGGATTTATACGCACTTTGACTTACATATATTAAGGAAAAGTAAAGATTATATTAAAGAAATAATTTGACATTTAGTTGCTATGAGAATGTTCATCAAGAAGTACCAAAATTATTGTTCGTTAAGTCCATCAAAAAATATCAAAATGATCGTCCGTTTCGGTTGTTTTTCTAGAGTGAATCTTTGTCGTGAGATTTTAAAAGAAATAAATAGTTTAAGTGATTTGCCAGCCAATTTGATATATGTACGTACCGGAACACAAACGGAACCTTGATGCTCCAAATCGTGAGCTCGTCATTACAACTGTTTGGGACGCGACAATTTCTTACACAAACGCCGATGTAGGTCACCTGCCATTGACATTGCTTATGAAAAAATATCTTTACAGTTACTAAATACATTACAATGGTTATAAATGTGGATTTAAATATAATAGTACAGTTAACTGCAAGTTTTGTTGTTTGAATGCCGAAATTACAATGAACATGGCTCTGCTTTATGTTTTGTTCTTGTAGCGATAATGATACATTTAATGCATAGATGTAAAAAAAAATCTAGTAAAGATTTTTCATGACGAGTAAAAATTGGAATGCGATTTTTTCTCTATCTTTACTGATACGTAAGTAATATTCCTTGTTGTTATGTCTCTAATGAATGTCAGATTCTTTTTACTAAATAAAAAGACAATAGCGGCATAAACGGCTGTGTCTTTTGATTGCGTTGTCGTTGAAATTTGATATTTTCACAGCTCCAAGGGAGCGTAAACTTGAGTATTTTATATAAATATCAGCTTGATACCTAACCTTTTGAGCTACGCAACCCTAAAAATTGACGATATTTAGAAAATATAGGTAATATCCTACTTATAAAAAATTTGGTCTTGTTATTAGTTAACTCGAAGGAAAGTATGCACAACAATTTTCGTCGTAACAAATTGGTGACAATATTTTGAACAAACAAGCAAGTGGGCTTACGTGCGTCACATGTGTATGTATATCCGGGATTGCTTGGCATTTCCACTTTTAAAACCTTGGCCAATTCATTTAAAACATATATAACGTAATTAATAAGTAAGAAAATCATATTATGACCTATAATGCAATACACACACAGAAAGCAATACACACACACATACATATGTATGTACGTCAAACTTATAATACCGCTCTTTATACGTCGGAGGTTAAAATTAATATCTATTTACAAGTCTGGCGCTATTATCTATTTGCCGTTATGCGGATCTAAAACAAAGCATTCTCATTTGTTTCTGACGTATTCTCTTTGTAGAAATAACAAGGTGATCTTTGTGAAGTGAGACTGTAATCTGGAAAATTTAACCGGAAAATTAGTAAACTGTGGCAAATTGTAGCGAAAGTTTTAACATGCTTTATTTGTTAATTGGCGAGGTAATTTGTATCATGTTTTTATATACATAAGTAACTAAGGGTGACCTCTTGAGTTTCGCGATTCTTGGCTTTGTTTAGAAAGGACGTGATATTGTATCTGATATAAAAATCTCGTATTACGATGTATTTATGCATAGAGTATACCAAAACAACTACAACTGTAATATATCCTCTAAGTATTTATGACATAAACTCCGACATAATATATATATTTTTTTAATTTAGATTTATTACTATAATTTGGTCTTTATAGTTTTGTTATCTCAATTATTATTAATCAATTACTATAGAAATAAAGTATATAATTAAGAATTTGTTGAAAGTTTATTTAATGCATTTGGTAAAGATGTTACACAATATTCAAATTACATCACATGGAGTTATAAAAATAAAACCCGTAGGCGTATGTTTTTTTTGGTTCATTGATTAAAAGTGGCTGACAATAGTCTCGGCAAAAAAAAAATATAAACCCGGTACAATGAGAAATTCAATATTAGTGACAGAATGTTAATAATGGCCGTGAAAGCAAGGTTAGCTTGCGACAAATTATATGTGCAAGGAAATAAGTATTATTTATATAAGTATAAGTACATTAGTTGGAATAAAATGTTGCCCCACAAGAGACCATAATTTTACCATATTAAAATAAAAGTCATATAGTTATATGGCATTTAACGAGAAGATTATTTATTAATTAGAAGAAAATAAACATCTTCGCCGAGCTTGTTTTATATGTGAATATAACTTAAATTAAATAGAAATACTAGCTTGTTTTGACCGACCCACTTGTAATACAGTCGTAAAAATAATGTATTTGAGTGAATCGAACGTTTAAGAATGAATGAGTAACTTGCGTGTTACAACGGTTGGCATGATTTCAAAACAGCGTGATTCAATGATGACGACCGCGGCGGCGGCGCCTCGAAACGCGTGTCAATCTGATGACCGGTTATTGAACTGACGAAGTATTTTATTCATACTAGCTTTTGCCCGCGGCTTCGCTCACGTCGAATTCCGGGCGGGGGACCAGTAAGCAACAAAAAGTAGCCTATATATAAAAGGTAGCCCTTCAGTAGCCATAGTTGAAAGGCTACTTTTTTATATATAGGCTACTTTTTGTTGCTTACTGTAACACTTAAAATTACATTAATCCGTTGCTCCGTTTTGACTTAAAGACGGACAAACAAACAAACACACTTTCACATTTATAATATTAGTATGAATATTGATTTTTGTGCTTGTTAGTTGCCAGTATGTGACAAATTTACAAAGCTTCAGGGCTTCTGATTGGAATTAATGGAATGATACTGGCCGGAAACAACATTTCGTAACTTTTAATTAACATGGCTGTTAGGGGTCAGTAATATTTGGTGACAGATGTCAAAATCGAATTCAAAATTAATCTTGTTAATAACACGAATGATGAAATTGAAAGTGTTTAATAAAAACTGTTATATTTACATCTTTTACATTGATATCGAAATAAAAAAAGAGTATAAATTTAAATTTTATGGTGTATTATTGAATTGTCGCTGTGTTTATTACATTAGGTTTAATTTAAAGGACTAAGAAAGATTTTCGGAAATATTTAAATTTATGTTCTTTTATCGTTAATAGTCATATAAGGGAAAGTAAGTACTATAGAAATACTCGTAACCTTTAAAACATCCATTGAAATGGCACTTTCTCTATTACAATAGAGAATAATAATACTGGCCACAAATAAATATTCACATCATAATGTCTCCTTCTTTCGAATTACGAATTTTAAATTATTTCGATTGCATTTTGCATTGCGCAATGAGAGTTTATGAAGTGTCTTTGTTAGTTTTGACCTTCCGTTACCTAAGATAAATTAATTTTTACTTGGTGAAAGCATAATTATTATAATTGAGGTACATTGTATATAAAATTATGATTTTTAATAGACGTAAAAGCGCTTAATTTCTGGCTAATGTAGATTAGAAAGTAAAACGATCGATATAATCAGTCGCCGTGGCACCTGCTTAGTGAATCGAGCGAGAAATTAATTTTGTGACCGGAAACCTATTTTAATTATATTTTAAGATTTGATGTATGTACTCGTGTACACGTAAGTAGTACAGTATGTATACATACTTATACTACTTACGTGATAGATTACTTTATTGTTATAAATTATTTATTTATCTCAATACACCAACATACAGCCTGTTATTTATTGTTCATTGCTCATTTTATAGTATTGTGTCATTATTGCCTGTTAGTACAAGTGCAAAATTAACGCAGTGATTTTTTTTTCTAATTTTGAGTATTTCTTACAAATTGAGTCGATATGCGCAGTCCAAAAACTTACCTGTAAAAAAGAAAAAAAAAATCATTTTTACTATAATTAACTACCACGATTAAAATAACACCAATTAAAAACAAATATCGAGTTTATACATAACTGAATGCGGTGCATTTCGAATCGATTCGCTAATCGAATGTATCGTGAGACTGTAACTGTGCTGTCGCGGTTGTGTTGCGCGTCGGAAGTGTGTAACTGTCTTTAATTACGATAGTATAACTGTGAGAACATACCTCGTAAATCTTATAATATAAAGCGGATATAAAAGCACTTTACAGCCCGCAATTTTGGGTCAGAGGTTTATTATTTTTTTTAATCGACTTCTAAAAAGAAAGAGGTTCTCCGTTTGACTTGTATGTGTGTATGTATGTTTGTCCGTGATTATTATGCGTTTGGCTGAATCGATTTTGTTTTGGTTTGCAGAAGAGTGCATGTTTTTCATGTTTAGGAAAAATGTGTTTGATTTTTACTGACTTAAGAAAATGAGGTTTATTGAAGGTGGTTCCCTTTTTAATTAAGAAAAAAAATTATCTAGCAAGCGGCTTTTTAATGGACGGCTAATATATGAGAAAATTCATAGATATGAATTTTCATAGAACAGTTATATGCCGGTCAATGTTCAACACGTCAATAAATGTGCAAAAATACAGAGTTTGTTCTAAAAGTAAATTTTTTGTAGTTGGTTGGCTGGAGGCGGTTTGATGGTCGTAACAAACTTTTATTGCGTTCTTTTTCAAATCACCTTAATTAACTTAGTCCCAAACTAAGTTTGAATCTTGTACTTCAGGATACTAACTCAACGAAAATTTATAATAAATACAACATAAGTGAACATCCAAGAACAACACAATGAGAAAAGATTAAGCTGGCAAGGACTTTATCGCTACGCTGACAACGTCGTCAATCAATTCATCAACTAAAAGAATTAACGTCTTTCAGTAAAAAAAAAAATACTGAAAAAAAGTTTTGAATACAATAGCTATGCAACCACATAATTATCTCATAGACAATATTTCTTATCTGTAAGAGAAGCATAAAAACAAACTTAATGATAAGACCGAACCAAGAACAATGAGATAAGCATCTGAATTTATAAGTAAATATTATAAAATACATTTTTCAGATTCCCAGCTCACGGGCCGGATACATGTTTACACTTTTCGTTTTTTTTTTTATTATTTATTTGAACAACGAATTTAATTCTTTGAATTTGAAAAGATTTTATTCGTTTGTTTAATTAATTATTATTCATCTTTGTGATGATTTTTTCTAGTAAGGAAAAGAATTTGCGTAACAAAAATATACTTAACATAAAAATTTTTATTGTTAAAATGTTAAATTAGTCAATTTTTGGTCTGATATTTAATTCAATTTTTACTAAATATATTATGGATCTTACAAAACAAATGGTGGGCTATTATTGAACCAGTTTCGTGCTGCTTCAACAGATTAAAGGGGCATTGAACTTGGTTTCTAACTTTTAATTTTTTAAATAATAAAGTTGCGAACTGTTTACTACTAGAAATTGTTTTTGCCGACCTCTGTTGTATTGAGTAAGTATCGTATTAGATATACATATTTCTTATTGTTACGAGCTTATTCTAAATACAGATACAGTATCACGTCTTTATGCCTTTTGGGGCAGACAGAGCCAAGTGTCTCGAGACTCGAAGGCAACGCTTAGCAAAGTAGGCATATTGATAGAATAGATTCAGATATAGTGACAGGTTGCTAGATCATCGCCTTTGAGAAATCCTGTTTCAAGCCCTTTCCCTTGATTGACTTTTACAATCTGAACAGGACGAGTAGCAGTTAGCACATTCGATATTTGACTTTAGCTTCCAGGCTAGCATAGAAGTTATTAATAAACTTTTCTAAACGATAGTCGGATAGCCTCGCTCTCAAAATTTGATTTTGGTACGTTTAAAACTATCTATTATTATAAAACTAATACTAATTTCTGAGCATAATTATACGAAGTTAATCACTCAAATACCCTACCAATGTTAATGAAACAGTTTGCAATATTTTTTAATCAGACTCATAAGTCATCAAAATGAATGCATGTTTTCACGATATGTTTTCTTTGAACAAAATAAAAGCGATACAAACATAAGGATTTTATCAGATTGGTAAACAAACTCATGCCATCGAAATTATTTGAGACTTCTTGCTAAATGACGCTTTTGCCACTCTATCACCAACCGCTTAAAAACGCTATTGAATTAAAAAAAATGCTTGATCTCTTGACTTGGTGTTGAATGAGTCGCGGTATAACTGTGATTCTGTTCCCTTTAGGAACCTGTTTCGGTAACTGTACTGCAAGATAGAAGACTTTTGATGGGTCTATTACACTCTTGGGTAGTTCTGGTTGGCAATAAATTAATCATATTATTAGCGGTATAGCAGTAATCGCAGACATGTATTTTCCTATAGAGTTATAAAAAAAATATGTTTACACTGGCAACATTCATATGAATTGCCTTAAATTGCTAGTTTAATTGCATGTGTGTTGAAAATAACAGATATCTACATAATACCGGAAATTATTGAGAAAAATATACTTAACCACTGAAATGAAGGTATATCATCCATTCCGTTAATTTTTAGAAATTAATTTGAAAAACTCAAGGAAATTTTTAATTTTATCCAAATTTACTTTTTAATCAGAAAAAGTACAATCTCCAGCTGTACTTAATTATACTAGTACACGTAATATTACTAAACTGTTACTGCTAGTAGTAGTAAACTCAAAGAGCAGGAACTACAATTGAACGGTCCACTAGGGAATGCAAATGAAAGGGATCCCACGCCCAGCGCTGGGCGGATGTTTGTGTGGGAGCGTCTGGAAGATGTCACGCTTCGTCGGACACCCGCCTCGAGAGTTTTTAAGGTACTTACGGTAAAAAATATATCTTGTTACCTGTTTTTGTAGCACTGAGTAGGATTTTGGAATGAACCTCTAGGTCAGTTGAATTCGATGGAATTGAATTTTATTGCACTTTTTTGCTTAGAGACAAAATGTTTGTTGTGTCTGAATTCTAACATTAAATTAAAACTCGCAGAAATATGCGTTTTTTATCGCTGAAGAACACAGTTTACTTCCAAATGATGATTATTTTTCCAAAATGTTACTAGCTTTTACTCGCAGATACGCTCACGTCCCATAATTTTGGAAAATGTGAACTAGCATCTACGTTTTTTTATGTCAGAGGGAGGCAAACGAGCAGGCGGGTCACGAGATGTTAAGTGATCACCGACGCCTATAGACAACTGCAACACCCCTGGGGTTACAGAAGCGTTGCCGGCCTATAAAAACCTCCGCCCTCCCCATTTGGGGAAGTTGGACCTCCGGCTCTCCCACTGGACGGCGCATGGCGCAAGGCGGACGGAGCATGGCTATAAGGAACCCTCAACCATGCAATCTCAAAATCATGCAAAATTGGAGACCCATAGTAGTTTCTGAGATTTTGTGATGAGTGAGTCAATGATCATTCGTTTTTCTATACTAATATTATAAAGAGGTAAAGTTGTTTGTAGGGGCTAATCTTCAGAAATAGGTACTGCACTTATCATGAAAATTAAACTATTCAGAAGTGTTATAGGAAGTATATAGGCTATATTTATATATAACGCCCAGCGAAGCGGGCGGCTAGTATGTAGATAAAGGTGTTCATATTATTGAATTTGGAAGATAAACACATAACCTACTAAATAACTGTACTATAATATAATAAATTCTTTGAAAACTTTACTATCCAGGAGTACCATAGGCAATTCTTAATCCAAATTTCTACTGGAATGAGAACAACGTGGGTTGCAAGGTTGTTAAAGAATAGTTTCGTTGTTTTTGGTTTGGTTGGAAAACTTAATAATTTAATACATGAATGTAGTATCACGCCTTTATCTTCTACGAGGTAGACAAACCTAAAAGTCGTCATACTTGAAGGCCTTGCCGTCATACTTGCAGCGGAATGGAAAGCTCGTGTGAGTGAGTGAGAGTGGAATGAAGATTCAGATATAGTGACAGGTGGCTACCCTATCGCCTATGAGAAGATTGCCCTATTTTTAGACACACACAAATTTAACGATCCTAAATCCAATTCCCTTGATCCTTTATCATCAATAATATTATATTAATATACTACTGGAGCCCATCTGTTTCTCGTTCACGGCCGTGATATCGCTTTTAAAGCCCAATTTGGGCTATTTTTGATACTCAAATGAGTATGGATATTTTTGGAGGGGTTTTATCATTACTTTGTTTGAATGGTATTTTAGATAGGTTTGTTTGTTGTAATGTTTCATTTATTTTTACTATATTTGATAACTTCAGAAAGTTAATTTAATAGTTTGAGTAAAATTTAAAGAATAACTAAAATCTAATGGGTTAAGATTTTAGCCTCACGTGTATGTAAAAAACTAACGTCTATTTTAGAACTTTGAAGAGCCCAGAATGAAACTAGCATTTCAAACAAATACTATGTAGTAGTATTTCTAAGGCGTAAATGCACGGCATGTAATTTAAAATTGTCTTGTTAATTTTTAGTTTTAGCCATTTATATCACTCAGAGTAATAACAATGATAAGCGTCACGCATGCTTGAATTTATCTGTTTCTGATCAACAAAACCGGCTCCGCCCCGGCTTTTTGTGTTATCGGAACAGTTTGTGATGCACAGTCATTTGTTTTTTTCCAACAACGCCGAAGCCCAACTAATTTAGACGCACGTTGTGACTACACATGCTGATTCAATTTTAATTTTTAAAGTGAGAATTATTGTGAAATGTTAAAAATAAGCTAGTTAATTAAAAAATCTATAAAAAAATATAGGTTTATACCTATATATGGTGGTCAATGAGAAAGAAAAATAACATTAGGTTAAGTTTTATATGTGAAAGTTAATTAAATGTTTATACACGTACATTTTCATTAAAATGAAAACTTTATCTAATATTTTATTTGAAAAATAACATTTTTGTCATGTTGTAATATTGATCAAAATCTCAATTTTTAATCTGTGTTCTCTAAAAATTAAGTTATATAAAAACTTAAAAGTATTAATCCAATCATTAAATAATTAGTAAAAACTGAAAACTAGCCTAACTTATGAGTATTATAAATTTATTAGTAATTATTTGTAACATCCTGTATGCAACTCGCTCAAGCATATGTATGTGGAGGGATGTTTAATAGAGTGTCTGTCCGTCACACTTTATATATGTGGGTGTGAGGGAGGTTATTTTAAATTGGATATAAATATGTCAGTTTATAGTGCATTTTAAGTCTTTCGGAAGTACGTCTGGTCACTGGCATGCTATCATCGGTTTTATTTATATACATGTAAGAACCGCTAGCAGTGTTTAAAAATATACAAAAACATTAAATCAAAATATTGTATAAATATAATATAGATATGCAAATACAAATTAATAGTAAGAGTGGCATTCACCGACATACATAATTCGCTATCCAAATAAAGTAAATGTAATAAATATGTATATATTTATTTTAATTAAACATATTTTTTCTTTTTCGGTCATGCTTGAGCCTTGACATTCGTGTGATGTTAGTGTGGCTCTACCTGAGATCTCCAGGTATTTTAGGAGTTTGTAACATGCGAGTACCATCCGTCTTATTAAAAAAAAAAGAAAAGCGGTCTTCATTAAAACATTGTTATAATAGATTTCTACTATAGTTTTTATGATTGATTAGTCAAAAAAAATTATGTCTTAATTTACGCTGTAGGATTCTGCTATATAAACGATGATCGTTTTTATACTTACATAAGTACAAAATGCTGATGTGCAAAGAATAATGTGTAAGTAGAGTTTTAAAATGCAGAAAATTGCTAAAATTAAAATTTGGATAGTTTAATAGACTAAAAAAAAGAAGTTCTCGTTTTGATCCGACTGTATGTACTTATGTCTATCCGCAATTTTATTCGGAACAACCTCCATAATTTCGTTAACAATAAGAGTATAATTTGATATTTGATGCAACAAATGATAATTACTTGATGCTTTTCAGTCGGTCCGTTCATTGAAGGCGGTGTCCTTATTAAATAAGAAAAAAAAAGTGATACCTATATCTGAAGTTTATAAATATGCATTATTTTCACACGTTTTGCTATCTTATCAATAAGATGAAAAGAAAAAAATGTGTCTAGATAGTATTCATAAACAAGTAGTTGTTAAGATATGATGATCTCTGTTAGATTACGTAAACATTACGTTTATTTGTTTTTCTGTTCACTTCAATGATGTAGCTCTATACAAAGATTTGTACTCTTAGAAGGAAATATTGCGGTGTCAGATAACTTAGGAATCATCATTATCAGTGGTAACTACAAATAACTACATATCGATGGAGATTTTGTCAAATCAAATCAAAATATTTATTAAAAAATTAGACCATTAAAGCAATTAATATTTAATAAACATTTATAATATTAATCAAGCTACAGCTGCTAGAATTTCAGAAGGACAACTGCTGGAAAATGCCAAAAGAAACTCAAGCAGTTTTGGCCCCTATTATGTCGTGATCGAAAATAACAAATATTTTTAATACAGGCTACGTAGGGACTGAAGAGTCAAAATCGTCACGTAAATGTATGTAATAATATATGTAAGTTAACCTACTTATACTTTGTATGGATTCAGATCTGAAATATACATTATTTTTATTAATCTACCTAATTACGCAATTAAGCATCTGCCCGGTGACACTACTCTAGTCTTTGTCAATATTTTTATAGCGATTTAATAGTATTTTTTATGCAAATCTGCTTAACAATTAACGCGATGCAAGATAAACATTGAAAAAATAGTTATTGTATAAGTATGAAGTATATTCATATTATTGTATGAAATGCCTTTAAGTCGCCAATCAATGGATCTCTACTATAAAAAGGAACCCTTATAGGTTCACTTGCACATAAATCTTTCTATTCTTATTATTTTTAAATTGCCTACTACACATATCGTGTACCACAACCATATCTCATGCAATAGGGAAATATCAATAAATCAGTGGATAATTTACGACAATTGTACTATTACATAAAGGACGTGCAGACG
Organism: Cactoblastis cactorum; assembly: GCA_020352625.1. Taxonomy (NCBI): domain Eukaryota; kingdom Metazoa; phylum Arthropoda; class Insecta; order Lepidoptera; family Pyralidae; genus Cactoblastis; species Cactoblastis cactorum. The sequence continues at coordinate 18,706 of JADGIL010064312.1, forward strand.
CCGTTTCCCACACTTGCTATTTGGAGGTGTTAATAGTATCTAAGCATAATGGTACAAAACGAGTCTTTGAAGACATATTGCTGGCTAGCTTGTTTGCTGGTATTATGTGTAAAGATTTTCTGATTAGGTACTTAATGCGATTCAAGGTGTTTTTAAATGAATGTCGTAAGTAATCGTATACGCATGTTAAACATTGCTTAATTAAACATATTGTAACCGGTTAAGTAGGTTAAAATAAATATTATATAGGTATAAATTACAAAAAAGCTAGCTTAAAGCTAGCCTCAAAGTAAGTTCAAGACTTGTGTTACTAACTCAATAGACTAGATAAACATTCAAGATAATCAGAAAATTTTCATAACCTTTCTTGACCTGACCGGGTATTGAACCAGATAATTTTTGAGTAACTGTTGAGATGTTAACCAGTACGCCACTGAGGGCGTCGAATATTCATAAGATCATAATTTCTTAAAAACTCCTAATAACAATAATATGATACAATATTGTAACTATTTTTGTAACAAGCTAACTTCAAAATCATTACAATCACATATTACGATTATTGAAAAGGAATTTTACAAAAAAATATCGAATTTCTCACGAAGTTTTTAACAGTTCACGCAAGTACTTGTATCGATAAGGATTGAGACTGTTAAGAGAGGAGATAAAAATGAAAGTATTGCAGATAGCTATAGATTTGTTATGTGTTTTGTAGATAACGATTTTTTGTGAAAAACGTTGTAATTTCATTTTTTACTAACTAAAACACCTAATCAATTTAGACAATAGTGGCTTAATATAATAATTAAGATTTTTAATTACAATATCTTTCTCTTCTCTCTTTTACAGCCACTGCTGAGAATAGGCTTCCCTTCTAGGGAGTCATCCTTCTTTATTTTGTACTTTTTTCTTTCCCTCACAACTTGGAACATTAACGATATTGACCACTAATCATATCGTTTTGTTTAAGTTTAATTTAGCTTCCATGCTGTTTAGGAGAGAAAGAAAAAAACATAGAATGTGCTAGTTGTTTCACTTCCTGCGTAGATTGTAAAAGTCAATCGAGGGAAAAGGCTGCACAGGGGGTTATTCAAAAGGGATTTATTCTAATAGATCTAACAACCTGTCAGTAAGTCTAAATCTTGATTTCAATAATAATTCAGATAAGCGTGGCCTTCGAGTCTCACGACTGTTAGTTCTGTTTACCTCGTAAGAGATTAAGAAGTGATACTAAATTGGATCTGTAATTTAATTGCCTTATCCAGTCATAAGTAATAAAAATATGAGGTACTACCACGTTCATATCTGCATGGATGCATCTATCATAAGGTCGAATTTTCTGTTAAGAATGCATCAAGATTTAAAAATGTCTTGACAATAGCAATGAGCGCAAGCGATTTTGCTATGAAATTCACCATGCAATTTTGATTATTAGTGTACTTATAACACTGTGTAATATGATCCATACATTACAATAGATCAAGTGTAAGGCCATTCCTGCTGCATCCTGCGACCTCGCTCGCGAGTATCAACTAGGCGCTATTATGATTATTAGTTATGACTCAGTATCCGTATGTCTGTGCGCTACTGCGATTCTGTTAATACGTTTATAATCACTTTTTTTTAATGCACTTATGACTCAAGTAGTCAAACGCAGAATTGTTAAAAATATACTTGTATGTAGATTCAGTCATTCAATTTATTTTTAACTTGTTCCTACTTGCCTCTCTCAAGTATTTCAGGATAAAAAATGGCTTAGGTATGCTACTTCAGATCCATTTAGTCAAGTTTGTGTGAAGGCGATTAAAAACAACCCAGGATTTATATTTTGGCTGATATATAGTTTTAAATAGTAGTAGAAAGAAAGTTTTACGGAGCTATATATCAGCTAAAGTGTTCGAGCTGAGCGATCTAAATAGAATTTACAAACCTAGAATAAATAGTTCCTATCCGTATTTTCTTACGGTATTTTCACGTAAAATAAATTTTAATTAACTACGGACAAATACTTATAATAAACTTACTTCATTACAAATAGATTCTAGACATATGTACTTCAGCTTCTTGCAATAAACAACATTGGTTGTTTATAATGGCATCAACATTTTCTCTAATAATGCTTTACATTGCCGTGAGTATGAGTATAGTTTAGCACATGATGCGTAGAAAGAGGCCACTGTGCCAAGTTTACTTTCTACATTATCTGTGCATAGAGATACGATTAGTTTAGAAAAATTTGATCGATTTGTAATTAGATTTATTATTAATAGTTTCCACAAATACTTAAAGAAAGTCAGTGGTATAACATTTATGAAAGAAAAGCCGACTGTGTAATTTAAAGACATTAATTAGTAGTGCATTTAAATTACCGTAAAGATCTAAGATCATTAGTTAAAAGTGATAATAGTTATGATAATTTTCTCAATAAATGGATTGCAAGAACAATTCATCTATATGCCTTGTTGTCGGTAAAAAGAAACGCCATAAACGAGAAATTAATTTGCAATTACATACTACAACGTCTGTCAGATCTGTCAGATCGGAACACCTATATTATACTCAGGAGTATGAAGGAGTTTAAAAGTAAGATAAGAGTGTAAATAAATCATGATAGATCTTAAATCGAAATATCTTGATCGATTAATATATTTTGTTTAATTCTAATTCATGTGGAAAATAATTGTCATACAAAAATTGTATAAGTTATGTTTGGCAAAATAATATTCACTGACTTTTACTATTTACATATATTAGTCGACAATTTGGTTATACATTATTTTGTATATTTTTAATTTCTAAAATAATTCTGGGTTCATAAGCATGTTTTCGTTTATGAAAATCTTAAAAATATCAAATTTAACTCGTATAAATCTACATTATTATATTATTGTCTGCTTAATAAGATTATTTCAAAGAGGTCGTGCACTTTTAATAGAATAAAGAGTTTAAACACTTTGACATCGGGTTACAAACCGTTGTATCGTATGGAGCAAATGCAGTTACGATTTCTTTAATTATGTTTTGTTATGCTTCGTTGGGAAAGGTAATGGTTACAATAAAGAGTGTAGTTAACTTTTTTATCGGTGTATATACTTGTATTCTTAAATATTTTGCTACTCAAAGATTATTCAAAGCAATTTTTGAAGTGATTTATGAGGTTAACAACCGTCTTTCGGTTTCAGCCGTGGGAATTATGAGATAAAAAATAAATTATAGTTTTCGTCAACTATTCAACAACTTCACATATAACATTGTACGAATATTTCATCGTACCAGAAGTTTCTGTGATTTGCGTGTTAAACCGGATGAATGAACAAACAAATCAATACAATATTGAAATCATACAGGTATATAAAAACATTACCTAGTAAATAAAACCTAAACACTGACATTTTTACTTTAGTAATGTGTATTTGAAGTAATCAGTTAAAAAAAAGTGATATGGGCTGAACCAGTGCTACCTTTAGTTGTAGAAAACTGAAAACTTACGATGACGTTTTGCAAGTTAATTTCCCACTGGATTCCTATTACCGATCTTTAGTTCAACCAGTGATCGCCAGATGCGTTGTGCTTTACTCCACAAACATTGTTACGCTACCGATTTGTGCTCGCTTGCGAGTTCTATCATTAAAAACTAATTGTAGGGGTATAGAAGAATTCAGCAAGGTTGCTGTGAAATGCGGTCGCTACAGCTGTGATTACTGCCGTGTGCATCAGGCAATGCAAGATATTCTTTGTAACAATCTTTTAATCCGCTATTTGGTATTTATGTTAACGGCAATGACCGGTGATTTTCAACTTTTTATTATCCGACTGATATTAAATAAATAAATACATAGGAAAATCACACAGACTGAGTAAATTGCACGGTAAGCTTTAGATTTTTGTTATAGAATACGAAGTCAAAGATATCAAAATTTCATAATAAATACTCGTACATATATCATTAAACATCCAAGACCCTGGCTAGTAATATAATATTATTTTCCATCTTGACCTGACCGGGGATCGAACCAAGGACCCGAGAGGTCCTTGGTTCAATCCCCGGTAGAGGACAGACGTGTAAACCATTACACCAATTATTTATCCTCGTTTTGTAAACCAATAAAAATAAACTGGAAAACCATGTAAGTCGCTTTAATCTCGAAACTTTTACGTGAGCGAATTCTTAAAGCGTAGCTAGTACAACTATATCCAGACAGATCAATTCCTCTATAATAAAATTTTACGATTATTCTCATATATCCCAGTATTACTTACTCTAACGCCTACTTTTCACACAATTACGCATCATAATAAGCATTTTATTACCGCTTTTTATAGCGACCGCTGGGGAAATGTGGTAATGAGTTCTAGTGAGCTCGTTTAGGAGAAATTTTTAGTATAAGTATAGATACAGAAAACACTATGTAAGAAGCAGTGAACTTAATGTAGTTGAGATTAAAATTACTTGATTTAATGTTTTAAAAACTATATTAATTGACATAAATATGTACCTAGCCCAGATAGTTTATTTTATAAAAACAGTTTAAATATTATTTACTGCTTATATAACTCATAAATGTAACTAGAAAACTTCAGTTGAGGCGTCACGCACGCACATACAACCAAACATTCCGCTCTGAATGACGGTTCGTTACAACTGCAATTAAACTGAAGCACAAATCGTAGCGGTCTATTTAACTGATTGAGTAACGTTATCTGAACTCGATTGTTGTGTAACCTAACGTATATACTAGTTATGCACCGGGACTTAGCGCCCGTGG
>JADGIL010064334.1:2594-18552 GCA_020352625.1 Cactoblastis cactorum
TATAACAATTGGAAATATTCTGTCACTGTTTATACTTTCCTCTTTATTTCATAAGATTCACTCTTTCCGGCCATAATACAGAGTTTCGTTAGATACATACAGATACAAAGATTTTCACACTTCTACCTGTACTGCCTGTCCCGTCATTTATTATACCTAATAAATGACGATCAAAAAATTTATGAGAAGTGAAATTGAATAATAAAGGCTATTTTCGTCGCTCGAAATCCGGGACAAACGAGCGGCACACAAGCCGGTATAATGGCACAATGTAAACAAAATAAATATAAGAGTGGTATAATGGCCGGCACCAACGTGTAAAGTACGCCCACCCCTTATCGACTTACACAAGCGACCAGTCACCACATGACCCAGTAAATTTCCCATAGTACATACAAAGAAAACGCTCCAAAGAACTCTAACTCACATATTTTACGCGATGCAAATAGCTGAACGTATTCCGTTCGTTCTGGGAAGCAAACAGATCTGTACTACAAATAAATGGAAAGTATCGTTATTTTTAATGGAAATATTATTTTACAGCTTTCATTTCCTCTGTTTGGGTATTTTTTTGTGTAGAAATCCATTAGGAAATATTTCCGTTCTTTATTGTTTAAATACAAAATCGGAAACGTTAAGCTAGAAATTCTCATTAGTTACACGAACATGTTGGGAAATACATACACATTACGAATATTTCTGGACCGAAGACGGCTCACTAGATTATTAAAATAAGTGATTGTCATTCGTCTCATTGGTCATGGCAAAAGAAATTTTATGACATATTTAAGTATCAAGGCAAATCTTTGTCTCTCATATTCTTTCTATTTCCGACAACCAGTACATTTTAGTGGTACACTTTTTTAAATATAGGTGCTTTCTAATAAATACTGGTGAATATTTAATTAAGAGAGTACCTAATTCCAAACAAGATCAAGATAAAGGAATCGCCAACTTCCAAGTAATCTAGCTGGCTTTATCCCATAATCCTTGTAATGTTAATAGTTAAAGTTTCAACAACCTAAGACAATCCGTTAAATTTAAACCCCACATTAGAGCGTAAGAAAATTGATCAACTTTATCTATTTGTCCGCCTCTCTTCAAATCATTTTTGGTTATATTTTTATACATCGAATAATATTCGTGGAATTAAGTTACGAAGAAATATATAGTAGCATTTCAGCTTAGATAATAAATAAAAATGCTGCATTTCAATCTTTATGTAAGCCAACGAGTAAATAGCATTCCCAGAGGTTCATTGTACAAAGACTCAGCTGCTTTCAGAGCGATCTTTCTAGAACTAGTTGTATGAAAGAGATATTTTCTACGTCGCTTTTGAACGAGTTATTTTCACTTTACATTCGACCTAAATCCAAGATAGGAAAACGGATTGGCACCTCTGGTTTACCTGTGCCTGGTCCATTGCACTGTATATAGAGAACACATTGGAAACGTTATTTATTAAGAATCGTTTTTGACAATACCCAACAACATACCGCCCGATTTTTTACCTCCCGACTGTAGCAGAAAAACACCCAACCCAAATAAAAAAATTGTCCTGAATATGGAAATATGTATGTGTAAAGATAAATCATAGCATGGTCATCATATCTATCTTTATTTACACATATCTAGATAACTTTTCCATGCTTTTATCTTAAAAGTATCAAAGTGAATGCGCACTTATAATAATGTAGTGTTGGAACTTGTAAAAATAGTGATTTATACCTATGTATGCTTGATATCTGTAATGAATATCAAGGAAAGTGTTTTGTACATAAATATTATATGGGTTTAATTAACTACTTATTTACCTTTAATCGTAAAGTAAAATATAAGTTAGGTATACAATAACACCCAGAACAAAATTTCCTTTCTGCCTACAGAACCCAAATGTAAATAATGTTTCTATTCATTTGGCTTTTTATTTAAACGACAGCTTGAAAAAGCTTTGATATATTAATATTTTCGATTTGAAAGAAGAGTACTTAATAGAGTTGAATCTGCGCTGCGGAAATAAATTGAATCTGCGCCTTCGTTCCTGACTTGAAAGGTTTTGCGAATATATTTGTCGTTGCAAAAGTCATTTAGGACTCGGTTAGTTAGAATAGTTATATAAGTTTAGTATATACCTATCGACAATCAAAACATTTTTGTAGGTTTACGATAGATTTATATTCTCATTTTATATCGTTCTTTGTAATGACAATAAGTATGTAATACATAGTATTATATAATCTGTGGTAATACATATATTTGTTGACGTCAAAAACTATATACCTCTATAGCTCTAAGTACCTATATACGTCTTCAAAAACTGAATTTTTATGTAATTACCTTTACGATTAATTTCAAAACTATTATTATATGTGCAGTTACTTTATAGTTAGCTTCGATCAACAATTAAGAACTAGAATCACAGTTCTGAAAAAATCAAACAAAATATCGTCCTCACTTCAATAAAGATAACTATTATTCAACAAAGTTCTATTTCTAGAATCGTGTATTAGAAAATAAACCTTAATATGTGCAAGTTAAAACCATGATAAACTAATGAGATAAGTCGAAGTCTGCTCATATAATGTAATTTATAAGCGATGAGCAATGTTTTGCCGAATAATTTTTTTTTCACGCTAGTTATTTATCATACGTCGATGACATACAACTATTATAAAATAAAATATTATAAGGTATTATGCTAACATTCCGACATCAAGTTTATGTCGAAATGCTGGTCTACTAGAAATAAAACAAACTGAAAGGCAGCTAGGACATAATAAAATGGACGAGAAGGTAACGACAGTCTATCTACAGACGACCGCAATTCCCGCAGGGAAGCTAAGTTTCAGGGAGTCTCTCGTGCGGCCATAAAAATGTACAAAAGGCGTAAGAAACTTCTAGAATGTTCTATGCGCCTTGTGCTTGTTAGGATTGTTTAGAATTACGAATGAATATTTACTTAGTAATGTAATAGAAGTATTTACTTAGTAATCTAGGCAGTTTATTATCAATTCTTAAATTTGTTGTCGATGGTGATTTAATTTTTTTACATAAAATATTATTGTTATTACACTTCTAGAGTAACGATGCCAACATTTAAGTCGATGTTTAAGAAATTAAATACATTTATTTGGATCGATTTACAAATAAATGTGTATTGTACACTTTCCCATTGATCTATTGTTAATATCTCATTTTCATTCGTGTCCTGACATTTTCCATTTTAATGATCCATCAATTAGTCTATCGCTATGATGAACGAGCTCTTCAGCTATTGTTTATATTATTGCTTTAGCCGACCGAATTTTAGAAATTGAATATTCTTCAAAATCTGCAGAAAAATAATGTAATTACATAACACTTAATAACAGTATTAGGCAATATTACAAAATAGAGGATTCATAGTAATTAGTTGCTATGAACATTCCTATATTATGCTGTCTATACATGTATAATCGATCATAAAACTAGGTTCAGGAGTGCCGAGCTATTACCAGTCGATGCGGCTGAACTTTGATTGGAAGGCCACTTCCATATTATACTGTTCTTTGTGCAAATTGAACCTTGACCTATTTAGAGTCTAACCTATGACTAGATAATTCTATATCTATCTTTGGTCAAGGTATAACAGATATTTATATGGGAGATTGGTACGATTATATTTGAATAAATCATAAATTCTGTCATTATCTTATAACAGCACGTAACAACAGAACCTACAGCATGACTTTGTAAAATCCGGTATTTAAATTGAGAGTCATTGCCTCCGGAAATGTCAGTTAGTTCTAATTCATGCTGAAAGTAGGTACTCGAGTTATATTAAGGGCGTGTGAAAGTTTTCCTTTGACTCACCACAAACGCAGGTACACTTGGGTTTACTGCTTCCAAATAAAGTTGTTCAACACAAGTGAAGTTACAAATGTCACAATGTCAAATATAACTTGAAAATCTTTATTGTTCTTGGTCAGACCGAACAATTATATAAAACTCCTACGTTTCTTAAACTGTTTTTTCAACTTTAGCACAAAAATTTAACACCAATGTCAATCCCTATTTTTATAAAAAAAATTGTGTGGTTCTGTCCTATTTATAATTTCGTACTTGCTCTAGTAAAAGAACGACTTTTACATTGTTTCAAAACAAAAAGTAATATCGTTATTTACTTTCTTACTTTCCTCGCGATAAGCGTCTAATAAAAAGCCAGTGGCGGTCTCAATTCCTTGGAAATCGACTTTCGAGTGCTTGCCATCTCAGCTCAGCGGGTAGTCTGCATACCTAGTCCTACAGTGACCATTATTTGGAATGACACAAAAGAAGAAAGAAAATTTGAAATATATTTAAAGAAACTCAGTATATTTCACTTGAGACGTTCGTTTTTTACAAAACAACGAAATGAAAGGAAGCATTCTATCGTCTTCGTAATCTCTTCAATGCCGCTTCCATTATGTTTGCCCGATTACACAAGGACCACTAGACCGATTCAAACAAAATTGTTTATAAACGTATTACTTACTATATACTTCACAATTAGTCCTTCAAAAATATAACAAAATTGGAATTGATGCTAATGATCATATTATATGTATGTGAATTTTTGCAAACTTCTCGCCAAAATTAAAAAACATGCATGCGTTTTCTATTTATAAGTTTTTAAAGGGAATCCTCGTTATGCATACATCAAAGAAAGCTAAGAATTTTCTTCGAATCGTTTTAGCGAACACGTGTAAGAGTGATGTGATGATCGATCGATAGAACTCACACTTGACCTATTTTTTAAGTTGATGCTTTATCATAAAGCACTGATTTATTTTTATGCGATGTTTTGATTTGATTTCTATTTGACAAATAACGACATGTCATGAACATGACAACAATTTCAAAGGAATTATAACTGACTTTTCAAGAACATAATAACAAAAAATTTATAAAAGTATTTATTAAACAATACTATGTATATCAATAGTGGAACGGTACTTGGAACCTTCTATTTATATATAATTCTATCTATATATCTAAATGTTTCTATATATAACCCATTCATCAAAGATATAAGCGAATAACATAGTAATTTCTCATAACGACAAGCAATTTGCCTGCCGAATAGAACACTAACAAACATGATTTCACGGAACTCATCCTTATTTATATTATTACAGTATTAGCAAGGTTCCACAATCATGTAATCAGAAATCCGAACAAGAGTCGTTTTAATGGCAAATAAAAATTGTATGAGTTCATTAGAAGTTACCAGCTCTTGTTCTAAAGTGAATTTAGTGTTTGATAATTTTTTTCCGCGTTACTGTACTATTAGTTTCCGCTCGAAGCTCTCATGTCGGGTCAAATCACATTTTACTATCAAGTCAAAATACAGAAACATATAATAATACACATACAAAAGTATATTTGTAATATCCTTACGAGTAAGTAGAATTTGTGTTGATAAAACTTCAAACGTAAAGTTAACGTAATGTCTACCTTTTACTGTAGATAATAATATTTAAAGCCAATAAATGATGGAATTTATACCAGTCTACATTTTTTTTATCGTAATCTTTATGTAAAATTGTAAAAAAGAAACCACTCTCATATATCGCCTCGCCTGGGAGCCGCTGTCTCTCATTAAGCAGTTTTAGACGCAAAATAAGATGGATCGGCGTGGGAAAAATAAAGACAAATGATACGTTGTAATTGAGAAATAGTGGGTAAAGTTGTGCGGTCTGACACAGGTAGACCAACATTTCAAGAAAAGAATACTTATGCCTATGTGTAAAAATTGTATTTGATAGCGTGACGATGCAAAGTTTACTCTTGTCATTCTGTGTCGTTTCAAATTATTTCTATATTTTTCATATTCATTTCTGTATTTTCCGATACTTCTTATCTAGATATGATTTTTCCTACTACGACGTACAAGTTTTTGTTGTACAATATCTATCATTTAATAGTAAAAGAGTTCTGAATTATCATATTCAAATCTCGTTTCCTCGCAACGGCATTTGATAAAATATTTCCATAACGCCTAATAATTTCCAAGTCAATAAAGTAACAAGCTGGTTGCGTATGCTACAATATTTGCCGAGTTTGTATATTCCAAGGTGACATAAGTAGGAATGTCGTCTGGAAAACATAACTCAAACGAGAAAATGGGGCGTAAGCGTCTGAACTCCCGGATGGAAATACGTAAATATTTAATGTCGTTAAACTTTCACACCTCGACCGCGACGGTACTTGGCAAATAGGTAGGTAGACTGTTGCTGTTTTTCCAACGCCTTATTTCCGCTCACTTTTTTACGTTTTATAAGGTTATTCTTTCAAGAGTTTTAAAGTAAACAGATGCTGACATTAACGGTTTCTACGAATTGTATTAATTTCCATATTTTCATTCGATAATAAATATATAAAAACCTAATAAACTTTAATATTAAACTTATTATTACCTTGCCAGAAAAAAAGTATTAAACTTTTTTTCTGGCAAGGTACTATAAACATGACACTTTCAATAAAAATGATAAAGGACCAGTTATTACGAAAATTTGAATTGTAGGCAGAGGCATTCATTTATACATAATGTTCTCAAAGGTTATACATATCTTTACCATGATTTCTGCTACTTATGTCAAATCAAATATTACTTTTTTAATTAGAGTTTGTGATGTCAGTAGTAATTAATAACAACCACTGCGCTATTGCTGATTGCATTTAGTTTATCCGTAAATTAATTTAAAACCGAATAGTTCATCAAATTCATTTTGTACGAAACAATAGTTGAACTAGAATTCATTCACTATGTACCATTGACACAACTGATTTCAATAATATCCTAATACTTGTAGGTTTATCAACCTGTCAATGACAGATTTGAGAAACACCAAACTTAAAGCAATTCCAAAGGGTCCATATTGGATTCAGGGAGGCTACCAAAGAGCCGATTCTATTTGCAAAACTAATAATAGACACCAATCTACGCTCCAAATTTCATAAGGAAGCCTGATTCGTGCGCCTCCAATGTGAATTGTAAATCGATTCCGAGCCCTGAAGCACATTCCCAAATCCCGCATCTTATTTTCAGATAAAAGTTTCGCCCCTGTTTTGGATTATGTTTTCTTGTATAAAGAATCTTTTTCTATTACTTATGGTTGAAAAAATATTCTTACTCTATGTAAAATTTTAACTCTTCCTCAATTACTTGTGTGGACAAGTAACAATAAAGTAAACGACGAGTGGATAAACCAATGCACATAGTTTTTTAGACCAAAGTACGATATATTTACTTATGTATTATATTGCTCATACGACATACATCATTTAGGAACTTTTTGTAGATCCAGCCGCAGCAATTAGTGAGTTAGGAGAATAATACTGTCATCGGCGCAACAACTCAGTTTGGTTAACTCCTTTACAAGGCGAAATGTCATTAAGCCAAGCTGATGGGGACGGATGAGCTCCAGTATATGGCTTTCCCTCGAAAACATTCGTATTAACTTTTGTGCGTTATATACACATATGTATATGTAACCTTCCTGGTTGTGGTCATGAGTTGAAAACAAAATTACATTTCCAGGTCACATACAAGAAGTAAGGTAGGCGATTATTTAAATTAGTACAGTAATTTAAAGTTTATCAATTTATCTCTAATCATACCAAAAGTAACATGATAAAAGTTATCACTAAATTACATGTTTGTGTTACATGTTAATAGAAAATTGATTAATCTTTAGGTTCGGCAATTATCTCTAATTTTACTAATGCATACAAATTAGTCTGTTATACGTAAAACACTTATTCAGTTGGATGTCTATGTAGTTGTGTTACATTTATCACTGTGACAAAGCAGACTGAAAGAAATAAAGGAGAAAAAAATCCATAATTCCTTAAAAAGTTGGTTTTATTTTTTGCTAATTACCTAAAAAAATTAAAGGTCATGTAAATGAAACGTATATATAAAAACAATTAAAAAACAGTGTGAACACAAACATATGTTTGAATTTTTCGCATTAATTATTCCTAAGTCAGGGCAATATATTTTCAACACCCGGCTGGTATTATAAAAGATCACTATAAAGAAAAATTTTTGTCTTGTATCATAAATTTAATATGTATTAGATAAGCAGATTGCTTGCCATAATCCCTGTAGAAGATGTGTAGATGGAAAGATCTTTAAATATAACGCGTGAGGTTTTATTATAAATTCAGAGGATGGGAGCCATATTAATAGCTCTCATATTGTAATATTAGCTTCAATAAAGCTTATATTACGACCTTTGTTTAAAAGCGAACGAAGCTTGAGCAGAAAGCTGCAGGCTACAGCCGAGTTGTCTCAAAGTTTAAAGTTTTATACAAGTCGTGCCGAGTCCCGACCTGGTTACAACTTTTCAACTTAGAAATATGTAGTTTACTTGTTTTGCTAACATGTACAAAATAAAGTCGGATTTTATGTAAGGTTTTGCACAAGAACTCTTAAATGACAAGAGCAATGGCCGCAAACCAGCGCAAACGATTTTGTTATGGAAAACATCAATTCAGTTTGCCCGTGTACTATATATATAAATGATAATTCTGAATGTTCCTCAGTATGTTATTTCAACAACAACCAAATAAAAAAAATGTTTCTAGGGAAGTAATTTTTGATATTTATGTATTTTTGAGAACTCCGGATAATCGTGTGTTTTAGTTTATATTCAATAAATTATTCACACTTACATAGATAAGTGGTAACCGCAATAAAATTTAGTTATTAAAAAGTTACAGTTTCATAATTGCAGTTTTTAATTTTAATTTCACCAAAATGGTAACCAATTTGACAAAATTTACGACCTAGCAAAGTAAATCGCATTTGAACATTTTTATATGACTTTCGTTTTAAACTATGTTACAATGATCAGAACAAAAAGTCTGTTCTATCTATTTTAATTTATAAGTGACCATTATGGTTTATATGATGGCCAATTTTTTAGGAGAAATCAATAGGAATGTGTCATAAAATTCTTCTTATTTCGATAATGAAACGTATAGGTCAGTGGGTAGATTGTAGGTTAAAGTTAGACATCCTTGAAATGTCCTTGGTATACTGGGTGGCGAGCGTTTGTAAAACCTTCACCCCTTTTCGCAATTTGTACAAATATCAATGTAAGGACATGTTATTAAAAAAATTAATATATTCTTATAAATTCCCGTATCTATCAAAGATACTCTCGGCAAATAAACATTTAAAAACTTAAATAAAATCTTATTAACGTTTAGGCGATCTCAATTTGAGTTTATCTTGACTTGTTTCGATCCATGCAAATCTCACGCCTTCGTTTCCTTTAAGGCGGCAAATCCTGTAAAATTGTCATCGAAAATCCCGTTCTTTTCTTCTCTATATCAACCCGGTTGGTTAGTTAGTAACTTACTTCATGAGCGCAACACAAACGCAAGTGTAGTAAATCGTACGTGACTTCATAAACATACACAGAAACTTTGCGAGTCGTGTTATAGAGTTTTATCGTAGTCGATCGTAGAGTCGTAGTACGATGGCATTTTCGTAGCACAAGTTTATTAAAACTCGTAGATTTGTAGAAGCTACGCCCGTAGCTTGTTCTACAATTTGTTACATATAAACATATGTATGTATATGGTGTCACATTTTTCTCCCTTGCGGAATAAACAGAGCCAAGAGTCAGTTGAGAAATATAAACAAGAAATCGTAACACATTGTTACCCTGTAATAACATTATTTTTTATACGATTTGCGCCCTTAATTGACTTATTCAATGTTCCATGTATTTCCTTCTCTCCCTGACCAGAATTGAAGAAACCATTTTATTAACGTTCGACGCAAAAAGAGGGGTGTTGTAAGTTTGACGTGTTGTGTGTGTTCTCCTAAACGTATGAACCGATTTAAAAAAATATATATTTTTGTAGTAGTTTTTGTGTAGCTCCTAAACGTATGAACCGATTTAAATAATTCTATTTTTGTTAGAAACGTGGCTTAATTGAGAGTATAGGTACTTAGCTGTTAACCTCCGACGCAAAAACACGGTTAAGTTTGCCGTGGGTTTTTGTTATATTATCTATATTTTAATTAAACTAGCGACTGCCCCTCGGCTTCAGCCGCTCTGTTTCATGTGACTAACGAGATACATAACCTATATATAGCCTTTCACAGTAAATGGACTATCTAATACTGAAATAAATTTTCAAATCGTTTAAAGATCGGATCAGTAGTTCCTGAGATTAGCGCTTTTCACCGAATGAATTAACCTTTCTGCTTTATCATATTAGTGTATATTTATTACACTTTCTAAAATTGTGAGGCGGGGACGGTATTAAGTATATAATTAGAGAAATACATGCAAGGTAAACGTACACACAGTGTGTAATCAAAGAAGATTATTTCATTTGTTATATTCGGAATACGAAGGTCAATGTCTCCAGTATTTATGAATAATGGATATACATATACGGTTTCAGCTATACTAGTTACTTAGCGAATTGGATGTTTATACAAGTATGTATTCATTATAAAAATATTGTATGGTTAATTAATAATCTGTGACTAAGTTATAATAGCCCATGACAGAAATGAATTGTCCCTACATATTTACATATAGTATATACAGGATTTGTCCTTACACATTTATATTTTTATTTATTTTTTACTTACATATAGTACTATATATAATAGAATATATTATACTTATTATGCATACAATCTGAATATCTTTTTCTATTTATATCAAACGTTTTATTTTGTTTACCTTCCACAAAAGGATATAAACCCAGCAAATTGGAGATAATCAGAAGAAATGGCATTTACGCCTCGACTATTCCTTTTCTTGCACAGAGGGTATTTTATTCTAGTGGGATTGTATTTTTATTTCATCCGCTTATGGATACAATACCACAATCCATATTCGACGCTAGAATGCAATCTTGTCGTATCTCGAAAAATGCGTTTCTTCCCCACTAACTTCTTGGATTAAGAAAAAATACTTCACGCATACTTTTGGATTTTTCTTTACGAAAATTCAACGTCGTTAAATAAATAAAAAACAAACATGAAATTTGAGACTGTTCGATGCAGTATTTTTTTATATCCAAAAAGGCAACAAAAAGCAAGCAAAGCATTTTTCGAGATACGACAAGATTGCATTCTAGCATCGATATCTTTCTCTACGTATTTCAAATACGTTTATTTTTTTATATAATATAAAAATAACGAGTGCAAAAGAACGCGACATTAAATTAATATTCAAGAAGTAACGTAGAAAATATAACTGCAAATAAATAAGACTAAGTTTTACGGGCCAATTTTCTTATTTCGGCACGGAGCGCTAAACTTAATAAAGGCCTTACTCTTCATTTACATAACAATTTATTTTTAATTACACCGTTTCAGTTAGACGCTTCAGAGCTAGTCTACCGAAAAATACTGTTTTGTTATAGAAAAAAGAGTGTCACGCTGGCGTGCCTAAATTTTATTACACTAATGGTACACCTCCCGTGCTTCGACGCCCATTAAAAGGCAAGCGAGTCAACATATCCCTGGGATCAAACAACTCCTTAAATCATACGAGGTAACTGAGTGCTCAAATGAAACTCATCCCTAATCCGCCGGGAAAGAGGAACGTCGCTCCGCCAAGTAAGAACATAACAAAGCCATTCGCTCATTCAACAGCATAATAGCGGATAAGGAATCTCAGTTAATCTGTTTACAGAAAGAGAATATTTTGAAGTAACGACAAGCTTTCAAGTAATACACTTAGAATAGTCATGTCAATGTATGAAACAACGTCTTATTTGAAGTTACTTACTCAGTTCTCAACAAAGATGGGTAACAATGGAACTGGGTCCACCCCTAAAACGCGGGTTCTATTCTCGGCGAGTTGTCATTGACCCACTTTGTGGAGCAGACAGCGGGCTGCAACGAGCTATTCTGGCAAATTAATACTAATAAAGGTAAATGGCTTAATGCAAACATGGTACCAGCCGGCGCGACGCCGTTCAACCTTGCACTAGACAAAAAAAAGACAGAAAGTTGTAAAGGATAATTTTGAAGTTTGTGTGATAAAGTTAATTACTGGTATAAAACTATGAAACTTCATAAACATGTAACGATACTAATAGACATAAGTAAATTAAGTGTAAAGGCGAAGAATAATGAACTGTACATTATATCCGGTGTAATTAAAAAGGGTGAAATTCCATTTGCAGTTAGCTCATCAAACGAAGTTGCTAGACTGTACTGATTGGTTCCACCTGCTTTATATTTTATGGTTAAGTTTGCACTGCTTGCGTTTAGCTCGGTAACTATTTGTTATCAAGCAGAAAGCATTTTCCCTCGTATGGTACGTATCTAGTTTAAATTGCTACAAATATTTTCCTGTTGATTGCGATAGCGCACGGACTGAGAAAAATTGTTGATTTTATTTCTAGTTGACCGTAAACAACTATGATTTTCAAATATACTCAATACTTATATACCTACTTACGAATCGGTATCTATTTTGCAGGTAAGTATCATAAGCAAGGTATACTTGCGACTTATACGATACCAAAGTTCAATCTGTTTTAAACGTAAATAAACCAAAGATTATTTTAATTAGTCTAATTTTTAAACAAATTTTCACAATTTTATTAGATCAAAAATGTACTATTATTTTTCAACTCAATATTTCCCTATTTACACAATGGTTTAGCTATATTATGACAATATAATATTGAAATTTACTGTACATAAAGCGGTGGCTACACCGCCTATTTTTTCATATGACTCGTCACTATACAGTTACCTATCTATATTTTTCATAATAATAAAAATAAACTTCGTCAAAACTTAATTTTCACTGCTAGATTTGTTTAGTAGTCGGTCAGATTTGTTTACACGGAACGGTGTTCATCAATGAGTTTAATAATTTAATTAAACGTATCAGTAAATCGGCTTTTCCGTAACATTACGTCAATTCCTTTATTCTCATGAGCCTCAATTAATATTTTGGGTCTTTAACAAGTCTATAAGGTTTAACAATTTAAGGCACCTATCTGATATTGATTTTTGACTTTATAATAAAGTCATCAACCACGAATCCTATTACACATTTCAAAATAGTAAAAAGTAGGTTTTCTTTTCCTTACAAAAAAACAATGTTTCATAATATTTTTTCTTTTTAGCGGCCTTTCTATTGAAGCTTATTTTTGCCGCTGTCGATTTTTTTTATTATTATATAATTTAATAATATTATCTAATTTATAATAACATTAAATTATAATTACTGTTTAATTTTGCGCATATTTCTTATATTTTATTTAACGTCAATGGTCACAAATCGGTTCGTTTAAAAATACAAAGATATTACTAAAATACATGCTTTACTACGATGACATCTAATAACATGTTCAAGTCGACCCGTGTAACATACGATTTATCGTTAATTTTGGATCAAACGCTACCCTATCGACGAAATCGAACACGTAACGAGGCAGATGATTAACATCGAGTAATACGCAATTATTTATAATTAATTCGAAACAAGGAGCTGATACGCATAACAAGTAAGGTAAATAAATATCGTAATCACTTAATTTATTTTTTATTAAAAAATTTTTGACGTAAGTAGTTTATGACCGAACTTACCAGCACGAAACTCCGTTGTTTATTTTATCTTAAAATTCTTATATTGTTTGTCAAGCTCCAATGCCGAGCATTTTGGCTCGGAATCAAAAACTCTGTGATTATTGTGGACTAGCTAATGCCCGCGACTTCGTCCGACCAATGGATATTCAGCCCCTCGCTCGGTTATAATAAATTATATGACTCGGGATCCATACATTTTTTCGGGATAAAAAATAGCCTATCTTTTATTCTATGTCGTAGTCCATCTCTGAGCCAAATTTCATCCAAATCCGTTCGGTAGTTTTTGTGTGATGAACATACAGACAGACAGACAAAAATTCTAAAGAGAATAGTTTTGGCTTCTATAGGCCCTATATAGAGCCCCTATACATTTTATTCTTAAATATCTCCCATGTACAGACATAGCTCAGTTTCAATTTTATTATATGTATAGATGTAACACAAAACGAACACAAATCACTCTTAGTTTACTGGGTTTTTTTCTACTCGTATATGTATTTCTACTTAATTTTTAAACCTACTTACTTATCTATTTCGTGCTTGGAATTTTAATTTGATCTAGCATTTTAACGACACTAGATCCGAATAAATATATTTTTTAATAAAAATGCGTCAAATAATTTTCGCAACGATGATAAATGCCTAAAATTTTCTTAACGGTTAAACGAATACAGTAAGTAAATAAGCGAAACAAAACAAATGTGAAAATAAAGTTAGGCATATATTCATCCTACAAAAGCATTTTTATCATACATATTTTTTTATCCGAGGCATTCCTGAATTGTATGCGTGTGAATGCACAGCATATTACATACCATGACCACGGTGTGATGTAGGAATATACTGCACTACGTGACCCGATTGTTAATTTTCACATAATTAATGTTCCTTTCATAATTATTTCCTCGCTTTTTGCGAAAATAAATATAAGCATGATAAAATTCATAATCACAAGTTATGGCACATTAATCCGTATAGCAGCAATCTTGTCATAATCCGGAACATTCAGTTTTAATCAAGTTCTATAACAATTTAATAACCGACGAGGCATGTTGAACCTTATGCATACGATTATGAGAATTATTAATGAAAATGTTAACATAAGGCTTGCTAAGAATAATTTGAAAATCAAAGTGACGTCAGCGAAAGTTTGATGAGATTTTCACAGCTAAAAGTATGAAGTAGGTTTCATCTTTATACACCGGAAATATTTAATAAAATGTAAGTTAGCCGCGGTCGACGTCGCGGGCATTGGTTAGTATGTACTATATAAATTATATGGGCTTTTATTAACTGACGCAAAACTCAGTATGCCCGTGGAAAACAATCTATGAAATGGTCTTTACTTAGGACATTATGTACTAAGTAAAGAACATTTCATAGATGAAGTAGCTTCCACTCCAGTGCAATAAATCTTAAAATATTATCTATATTAACATCTACACATAAGTACGACAGTAAAACTTACAGTAACCATGTAGCTTTGTATGTACATGGAAAATATTAAAGTACGAAGTTAGATCTTCTACGATACAACTGTAAAATGCGCATGAAATTTCATTCAAGTTTTTTTAATGATAATGTATATAGACACACAAACAAAATAATGTACAATCATATTACTTTAGTGTTACAATTTTAAGGTACTTAATGTATAGATAAGAATAATAATAGTACTCGTAAAATTGTTTTTTTAGGAATACAAATTATAACTTGTAGACCAACCACATAATTATGTTAAAATGCGAAAACCCTTTACCATCCTCTCTGAGTCCATAAAAACTACGGTTTTAATTTTGTGGGGTTAGTTTTAAATACAAAGTTATTGTATTAAACTACTGCGTTGAAAAATCCTTTGAGATACTTTTACGAAACAAACGCAGCCAAATAATAATAAAATACGGATGAGAAGGTGGAACATTTTTTTTTTTATTTATAATGTGAACAAGTCGTTTTATTAATAAGAACTAATATTAGTAAATTTATTAAATCTTTACAAACTTATATTATCGTCTTCCTTACCCTATCCCACTATAAGTGAGCTAAATATGTATAGCGTGACGTAACGTTCTTCCTCGTTCTAATGCTACCTTCGCTGTTTCTTCTTATCAACATCATTTTGTCATTTTTTTACAGGCTTATCCAGCAATATTAATAATTGCATTTACAATAAAATTTACGACTATGTATAAACTTAAAGTACGTGTATGTATTGAATGTAGAAAATAAATCAGAAAACAATTCAATCTCTACTACGATGTCAACATTCAAATCCTGTAGGTAACCTTTCTGTAAGTATTTTTATAACATATTTGCTCGAAGTGGCTGTAATTACACCAATTT
>JADGIL010064349.1:4069-21802 GCA_020352625.1 Cactoblastis cactorum
AGCAAGGCGCTGACAAGATATTGTAGTATCCATTGGTCGGACGAAGTCGCGGACAGTAGCTAGTAAACAATAAAAGGTCAACTTTTTGAGGAAGTAAAATAACTTAGCTGACTTGAGGCTGTTTGTTGGTTGGCGGTTGATCATCTGATATATATTTTTTGGTAGCGAGTCTCGGCACGGGCCGTCTTACGTGAACGAAGCGCTGTCCCTGCTGCAGGCCGCGCAGTACTGGCTGACTGACGACGGCATAGACAACTGGATCATCAACAACGTGCGCGTCAGTCAGACCGCAGACGGGCTCGTAAGGTAATGGAATTATTAAAAAGTATGACTCTTCCTAAACTATATCTACAAATAGTCAAATAGTACAAGCTTAAACTTAAAAAGTAAGACAACTCCTATTAAAAAGTAAGACACTTTTTAAAAAGTAATAAGACATTCCTAAGTTATTTCTACAAATAGTCAAATAGACAACCTTAAAATTAACACAAATATGTGGTCTTTAATACAAAGTAATTAAATTGAAAAAATTTAAAAAGCCCTACACTATGTAACAAGTCAAACTTGCTCCTCATTTGCGTTGGAGATAAAACATAGCTAAGAACACTCTCAATTAAGTCACCACTTAATAAAAGAGAATTATCCAAATCGATTTATCCGTTTGGGAGCTGTGGTGACTCAGACACAATGACACGCACACATACGTCAAACTTATACATCCCTATTTTTGCGTATGATTTTCAAGACAAGATTGAATAGGCATTACTTGCGACTTCATCATTGTTTCCCATCAGACGGGACTGAAGACGAGAGAAGTCAAACGCATTCAAGATTATAAAATAAAAGGATTTGTTTAATGTAGGAAAGCTTTTACAGTTATTGGTAAGTACACTGAATGCCAAAACTTTGTATATGTTGATTTCTTTATTTTATCCACAAAAACACAGTACACATTATTAGTTACTAAAGAATTTGAGAGCGTGTAGATTGTGTGTATTTCTATCACATCTTTTCAACAAGCGATATACTTAGTGGTGAATGAAAAACAGGATACGAAAGGTTCTCATGTTTCTACACGAGGTGTCCAGTTTAAAGCCAGGCCTATGCTCGGTCTGCCGGAACGTTCTGCATACAATGAAGAGATATCTAGCACTTGCAATGTTGCGCTTGCGCAGCGTCAAGTTTCATTGCCTGGTTACGGGACCATGTTTTTATATTTAATTCTATACTTTGTATGCAAATATGCCGTCATCGTATAGCGTTATAAATATAACTAAATTACCCAACCAATAACCCATAATACCCATGACCAATGAGTATGTCTTTAAATTTTTTGTTTTAATTTAATTTATTTTTCCAAATTCTGCTTCGCGATGATATATAAACTATAAGCAATAAAATCAATTTAATGGCCAAAGCTAATGTAAATAAAAAGTAAAATAACTGAAATCTTTCCTCAACAGGCTTCTTTAACTCAACTAACGTATACTTATTTTACAATATTTCTTCCGTGTCTCGGTTCCACTGACATTCACAGTTTAAGTGGCAACTTCGGAATAAAAATGTTCATTGCGAAAAAAATTCAGTTTAGTCGTTAAAATATTCCAAGTTAACTCTGGCATCTCGTGTGACGTGTTACAGAATCCACCGCTGCAGCCACAAGTACCAGTTGCGCACGAGTCCTAGCAACGGGTCGGCGTCTATCACCAGCCCGTTTCTACACTGCACCGCCTCTTTGGGCCAAACTCAGCATTTGTTTGTCAGGTCAGTCTTTTCTCGGGGTTTGCGTGTCAACTTATCTAATATCATAAAGCGGAAGTTAAAAAGAAGTTTTAACGCCTTAATCTTAAGATCTGATTAGTCAGGTTTGATTATGTTTTCCAGTCTTCTATAATCCATTTATCGAGGAAAACTATAAACTTTTTTATCCTATGATTCCCTCGGAGCGATCGCTAGTAGGTATATGGTTTAATATTTAGCAGACGAATGATGGCGCTTTATGTTTCTCTGTCATAACTATAGTTGCGGATGTATAGCATTAGGAGAAGCACAGAGATCCTCAGTTTCGACCAGATCGAGTTTGGGTTCGATCCTCATATGTTGTGCTCGCGGCGGATGATATGCGAAGTACTAATACTAATTTTCACCTTTATAAAAATATAAGTGTGCATGAAGTAGAGATCGGAAGTAAATTCTTCATATAGATTCTTACGACACAATAAACTCATCACGTAATTGAGTGGGAGCTGTGAGCTTTTAATCAACCTAGTAACCGGTAGACTGGAACGCTTGTTGATGTTTTACTCTTGTAAACAAAGCTTTACAGGGGGTCTTTGCGTTAGTTCGTGAGGAAGTTTGTAGAATGTAGATACAAGACAGTTCCGGAGATCTAGTGACGTAAATATCAGCCAAAGTTTCTAGCTGTGGAGCACAATGGTTTTGATAGCTGAATAGTATTTATTGATTGACATATCGCTCTTATGAATCAAGAACACTATTATGATTCATCTGCTCAACTTTGTACTGTATGCGCTGTTTGATATTGGAATTTCTAATAAATTTATGAGACATATTCCTAAAGGGGTTTCGCATTACATCCGATTCGAATCCGACCCGAATTCGACCGGAATCCGTGAAAACAATATATGGCGTGGTCGTGCGGTATTTCACGTATAAAATCTGAGGTAAGTCGCATGATAGAACTCGCTTTAGTGTGTAAACTACCGTACAAATAGTTCTATAACCACACCAGATCTTGTTTTCACGAATTTGGGTCGAATTCGGATCTGATGTAGTGTGCAACCGCTCTTAGTACTATAGTATCACTTCTCAACTTTTTAGTAACTGTCGTGATTATACTTAGTGTGTGTTTTTTGAAGATATTGATTTTTAAAAAAGCAATTATAATAAGATTCGCAATAATAACTGCCAAAGTGATAGTCAACATAATACGTTTGTTATTCAGACGAGGCGAGAGGCGGATGCACTTTGACGGCAATTCCTTCATAGTTCGCAACGCGGGTCACTCGGCCGGCTTCGACGACAAGAATCAGCTGAAAGTGTATTGAGTATCGCGTAATGGCAGCTGCCTCCTTTATTGTTAGCTACTGACTCGGAGAAAGAACTTTTCTAACACTTTTCTCCTTTTCTGTTTCACCCCATATATTTTTATCGTTGGTGTCTGCAACACTTTCTTGCTCCTAGTCAACGGCTGCATAAGTACATATTTATTCATTGAAACAACCAAGTCCTTTCTGTATGCTGTATTAAACTAAAGCCATTTTAAAACTTTGAGCTGGTCACTACTAATACGAGACTTTGACTTTTTTCTGTCTGAATCTCTTTGATGCAAGATGTATTTTTCGACATCTTTAAAACTATTTAACTTCTCGTCTTTGTCTGTTTTCGGGTTCAACAGGAATGCCCTTTAATGGTTATGTTTAGAAAATTTATAGACTTTTTATAGAATAGGCTGTTTTTTGTACTATGATATGGATTATCTAAACATTAACCTGTAAGGTCAGAAATATTTATTTACTAAGTTCATCAAATTGCTTTGGACAGATGCGTTTTTACACGTTTTTAAACTCTATTATGATGTGATCAGCTCTGTATTTCACACTTTCTGAAGGTGCCAATTATTACTACTAGTAATACTACTAACATATTGTTAATTTTCATTAGATTTGTATGAAACACATGGTAGAGTCGCATTTAAATTGAAAGGTGCAACATTTTTAATTAATCTACGCTAGTGTGTAAAGCTTTCATATAGTTTTTGATAATTTTAATTTAAATATTCTTCTGCACGGCTGCCAAGTTTGTGTTTTTATGGACTTCGGCTCGAGTCATTGAGATAGTAATTAAGATTAGTTTCATGATCAAGTGTGAGATCACCTCCGACTCCATCTTATCCATTTTTTATTTGTTTGTATTTTGAATTGTTAAGTTGTTAACCAGGGAACTCAGTGTTGATTGCATCTGTTTTTATTGTATCATGTATAGTTAAAATAGTTTAGCTTGTGTTATGCGCATGTGCTTAAATAGCTGACAGTGCATTTCAAAAACATATCATTTGATGATAATAAAGTGGACCGTTAAAACTATATGCACTTTATAAGCGCATGAATCCTGCCACCAATATGCATCGCCATTGGTACTTCAGTATGAATTATTTAAACTGTTTATATCATGTTTTAAAGATTATCTTATAATCGTTTGTACATGTACATGCCGTGAGCCGAATTTCATGCTTGGCAGTATTCGTATTTCTAATGTTTAATCTTTAGGTGTTACCGACTCGCCAATATGTTTCCTTTCTTTATGTATAAAACGTCAAGTATGATGTTGTTATGAAATAATAAACGCTACTTTTTATAACCTATGTTTTATTTTAAATTAAACCGAACATGTAAATCTCTAACATTTTCATAGTTATGGGTGTTTGGAGGTATGGCGACTGTCGAACTAAATAATAAATCGTAAGTATCCCAAGAGAACCAGCCGGTAGACATCATTTAAATTTCTTAGTTGAACACCTAAGCTTAAGATTCGCCGTGTGCAACATAAACATGTTTGTTTTGGTTGTGGGATGGAATATAAAATGACTGTAAATGCAGTAGGAATGATATTTTATTTATAACAAAAATACACAAGTTTTTATAAGATGTCCGTAAGGGTTGAGGAGCCACTTCAGATTTATTAAGATGATTCCCCTCCATTTATAGTAGAAAAGCAAATAATGTAGGTAAAATTACGAAATTTGTAGTAAAGTATCAAAAGCTATATCATCGTAAAAGTGGCTCCACAGTAGGAAACATCTGAATTGAGGAGCCACCAGAGCCAAAACTCTGCATGTCTGCAAGTAAGTACTTTATGAATATTGATGATAATTTTGTATTATTAATTAGTAATTTTGCATAGTACTTACCTACTAAAAATAAGTCCATTCATTATTAATACACAATAATTTTAATGTCGAATCTCAATCTATACACTATGAGCGTGTCTACATATTGGAAGTAATTTTATAAGAACAAAAAACAATTTTACTAGGAAAATTAAAAAATACTATGAACCGTACATATGACAACGGTGAAAATTAACCAATTTAGCTGTCGCGGTTAAGATAAAGCCTGGGGACAGACAGACCGACAGACGAGACAGCGGATATTTGTATAAGGGTGCTCTTTTTAACCTTTGAGTACGGAACTGTAAAAATGAATTGGGATGAATTGCAGCAAGGATATTTTTAAGTTATAGGTTATATATTTTTAAACGAGTGAACGCTTTGGGATGAATCCCTGGATCGGAATTTTCTCCTGAGGGTATTTTCTTATAAATAGCCTTGTGCTATTCCAAGTTATTGTAGTCATTTACCAAATATCAAAACTGCAGAGTAGTGGAATCATTTTGAACTTTAACAGATAGATAATATTAGATATATATTAGATGTTTATACTAAATCTTACTTGACATTTTGTGTATGTTTTGGCCGTAAGATTAACATAATTAAAGTAGAAATAAAGATCTTTTTTATCAGTCTCATTACAAATTACTTGTACCTATATCGGAGAATCTTCAGGTACCTAATAAAATATGATATAGGTAATTAAGAATTTTGTTTTGAAAAGCGTTTTCATTTTATACTGTATTAAATTGATACATTTATCATAGTGAAGGCGGCATTCTGCGCAGTGCGCCATGGTATTGATCCGCGGGCGAAGCGCATCGGTGGCGCCGCGGCGCGGCCGTTGCCGGCAGCGGCAGCCTCGTGCGCCGGCTGTCAAACCGGCGTGACG
This sequence comes from Cactoblastis cactorum, assembly GCA_020352625.1. Taxonomy (NCBI): domain Eukaryota; kingdom Metazoa; phylum Arthropoda; class Insecta; order Lepidoptera; family Pyralidae; genus Cactoblastis; species Cactoblastis cactorum. Next base: position 9,871 of record JADGIL010064349.1, read on the forward strand.
TAAGGACTAGGGCTGCGCGCACACGGCCGCCGACAGCCGCACGCTCAGTACGCTCGCTGCTACTCTCCGCGCGCTGCAGCCCTCGCATCGCGGTCTATTGCACTGTCCGCATCTCCGCCGCAGATCGCGGCAGGTGAGCTCGGTTGGGGCCGCGCCGGCCCCGGCCGCTCGGGAGTGCGCTCGCCGCAGTATTGATCGCATCCCGTCCCGTCCGACAGCTTCAATGTTTATAAACAGCCGGCCGCATACGTTCGGTCCCTTTTGTTTTTAATACGTTGTTAATACGTTTGCCGTGTCGTCGTTGCGTTTGTCTGTCAGAGAATACAGACAAATCCGACGAAATATCCGGGCGGTTGATCCCGATTGCACCGCTCGCACCGGCGGCGCGACGCAACGGCTGGACTCAGTGCACGTACGTATGCACTTGTTTCTCCCGATCTATATCCCATTGCGCAGTATTTTAATGACGACAACGCACTAACGTAACTACGGTGTGTGGCGAACTATAAATAAAATAATATCAGTGTCTAACATGTTGTAAACATTCGCGCTAACATAGAACGTTGTTCAATCGATCGGCATTTGATTTTTTCCAAAAACACGCCGCGTAACGACGTCTAGCCATCCGACAAATTGTTTACACATCTGCCAAAGGCAAATTTTGCAGGTAATTATCACTAATTTTACTTGCAAATTACAAGTAAGTGTCGAACGTAGACGCGACTATTGTTATTCCAAAGAAATTTCATCTCCAGGTGTAGTACTTTAAACCAAAGAAAAACTTCCTAAACTTATTACAATCGGATTTGTAGTAAGGTATTTCCTGAAATTGTACATTTTTAGGTCTTAATACAACCGGAGAAATTTGTATAGTTGTGAACTTATGCAGGCTGTTTAAAATGCGTTGCATAACTGAAATCACCTTTGAGGTGAAATTTTCTCGGCATTTATTATGACAGTAGCTCCTAAAATAGCTAGGTAGATATTAATTATAGGTATGTATTTTTCCCCTTGCTGGAAGCTGCAAGGCTAGTAGAGTTACCTATACCTTTGGCGGCCGCCGCCGCCGGTCTAGGCGGTAGTCCATGTAATCAGGAAACATCAAATGTTCGCCAACAAGCATTTGAGTTCAAAATAAACTAAGGGGTCTTATTTTCTTGACGAAACAAAAAGATGACATGACATATAATTGACATTAAAAATCTAACAAATAACCAAGAGTACAAAGATGATCTTGTTTTCAGGCTCATTGTAAATATTAACTCATAATTCTACTGGCCAAAATACAAGAATACGTATTATGTTACACTTGAAAGATAATAAAATAAATGGTGCAATTAGAAGTTCATCAATTAGATGCTGCTACTATAATAGGTGATGTCATTACAGATACAGATATCACGTCTTTATCCTTTTAGACGGGGTAGACAGAGCCAAGACTCGTGAGACTCGAAGGCCACGCAAAACAAAATAGTGGGCTTATCTGTGGAATAGAGATGTTATTATCTTATTTTATTCTACCTCTAGTTATTAAAATTTAATTAACCTATCAAAATGAAGAGCTTGAGGGTATGTCTACACTTAGGAATTCAATGTTATGTACAAAAATAATGATAACAAAAAAGTAATATGAATCTGTAAATATGAATCTGTGTTACGTAAATGTGATCCATTTGAACTACGACCTATCTTGAACTTATGAATTGTAAATGAAATAAAGATAGTGATAGAAAATCGCCAACAAGTTGTTGCTGTTTCTCTTCCATAATCATAGGATAATAAGGGAATAGTCTAAAAGTAGGGAATACTTCCAAGTCGATAGGTGAGCAATCTGTGCCTATCTATTATTTATCTGAATTCATTTTACCAAAAATCCCGTCGTTTAGGTAAGTGAGGTACTGTATCTGTATTTTTTGACACCATACCTTGAATAGTGTTCTCCTATATACGAGCAGAAATATGTTGCGGCCACATTGTGAATACCTAGTTTGCATATTTTACGGCATACCTTTTAAACACAAAAATCTTTATCGAACTTGTGTTGTGACATATAACTTGGATATGATAAAAATAACATTTTATTGATTTTTATTGTCGCTTAGGATAATCGGATTCTCTTTTAGTCTTTAGGTATATATACACACTAACAGCGATTTGTCGAACAGTTCTGGGAATCTTTGTAACTAACCGTGAAATTAAATTGGTTTTATGGATTCAAAGTCGTGGATACAAATCCGACCGAAAACGTTAATTCGATTTGCTGAAACATTATCGCGGCGTGGTTTCTTCGAAGATGTAACTGATGTGAGTGACCTAGTTTTCAACTATCCTATTTAGTGAGATCATGTCAGGCAACTTCTAGGTTCAGCGATGACGGGAAGATGAGAATTTCGCCGATGCTGTTCGCGCAAAGTGGCCGTAGGACGTCCTGCCAGCCTGCCGGAAACCAATCTTGAAAGTAGAGCACAAGGTCGTTTATTTTCGTTTAACTACTTATTAATCTTTCTAGCCCATTTTATCTTAACTCATTCCCGCGTTTTCCTGTCACGTGACATTTCTATGTAATAAACGCTATTGAGTTTTGTTTTTGTTATTTATGTTACGGTTATTTATTGAACATTATTCATAATTGTTTGCTACGCATTATTAACTAAATCGGAACTGATAAAATATCAATTGCCAAACTTGTTGTCAAAATTTATTGCAAAATATGATTTTTAGTGCAGCTTTTGTATTTGACATCTGAACTTTTAAAAATTCCAAGACCGCCGTGAAGTTCCACTAACGCCCTTCTATTCGTGTAAAACTAAATTATACGTATAAACAGAGTTAACAAACCAAAGGATAGCTTTATCCAGGCATAATGCTTATATAACAAAAACAAGGTTCCAAATTGGACTATTAACGTCGGAGAATAACGGACGCACTTTTACTAAACAAATAAACAATAGTCTATTTAATTATATCAAGTTTTCATCACTTAAAATACTTTGGGTAAATACGATCGATGGGAATTGAATATGTACCTTCAGTATGACTTTAATTATGTTCCAATATTTGTCAATAATTGATATTATTACAAACTACAGTTATTTTCAATGACTAAATACCAAAATAAAAAAACTAATACTTAAATTATTCTTTAAAAATCGTCTCGCAAACCATTACATGATGTATGCGATTCTTATTCTTTCTGCAGAAGACAGTCTATATAAATTTTATTTTCAATGTAATCTTTAACACTATCTAGTGTTTGCATTACTTGCATTATTTTCAAGCAAAAATGCGTCGTCAAACGGTTGTCAAGTCTGTTTATGGACGCTTTAATAATATTTTACCTTGTCCGCGATTCGCGGAACAATGATTACGCATTATTGTGAATTTATTTATTTTGTTTTTTTTACACAATTTTATAGACTATATTTTCTTTCATCTAATACTAGCAAATGCCCGCAACTTCTTCCGACCAATGGATACTACAATATCTTGTCAGTCCCTTACTCGGTTACAATAAATTATATCCCTTGGGAACCGTAAATTTTTCGGGATAAAAAGTAGCCTATCTTTTAATACAGGTCATAGTCCATCGCTGTGCCAAATTTCATCCAGATCTGTTCGGTAGTTTTTGTGTGATGTGCGTACAAACATACAGACAAACAAAAATTCTAAAACACAATCGTTTTGGCTATATCTATTTGTCCTATAAAGAGCCTCTGTATGTGTTTTTCTTAAATATCTTTCATGTACAGACATAGCTCAGTTAAAACTTTAATATATGTATAGATATATATTAGAAATTCAAAACCTTCTTTTTTTTATTTGGCGCTGTTTTTTAGTTTAGTTTATACATATAATAAAATTGTAACTGAGCTTTGTCTTTACATGAGACATATTAAAGAAAATAAATAGGAACTCCTTATAGTGCCTATAGAAGTCAAAACTATTGTTTAGAATTTTATCTGTCTGTATATACATCACGCAAAAATTACTGGATGAAATTTGATTTGGTTTTCACTGTTGTGTCGTAGAAGATTTAACTTAAAATATATAACGTTAATTACATCTTGATTCACTACTTAGAACCCGAGATATTGTTAACAATAGTTCTTTACGCGCAGATGATGTCGTGGGCAAAAGCTAGACGGAAATAAGAATGTTAGTTTAACCGTGGTGACGCTTGACTGAATTTCAATTCATATCCAGTTACTTCTCGAAACCAAACTGGTTCGTCTTATACTTCGAAAGCATTACCTCTGTATTAATCTTGATAAAGAATCCAAAAGCCATATTTAATATCTATATACCATTCGTCACATATTATATGATCTAGCCGTGATCATTAGCTTCTCAAGAGTGCTAAAAATCACATAAAACCTAATATCTTAGTATACGATTACAACACAAATCCACTGGATCCAGACAAAGTTCAGCATCAGTGCGTTTACCTTTGTGTATCGCATAAAGTAACACTTTTATAGCACTGTGACATTTCCTATTATAAAGTTAGCGTTGTTTGTTTTCGCTCGGTCATCCGAGGATATTAATAGTAGACTCTGCGAATGCATTTCAGTGTGTCCTTGCCTCGCGGTGACACTGGTGGTGATGTCATGCAGCTCAAACATTGATGACCGACAAAAGAGCCCTGCCCATGGCCCTGGGCGCGCCAAATCTATGTCCACCCACTTACCTATATTGCTTTCCAATATTATTGTAATGATACTTCTTATTGTCTATAAGCAGCGCCCTGGGTATTTCCTCTCGTAGAATTTTGTAATAAATGTTGCCATGGTGCCATTCTACGATAAATCCGATATCATCGTAATTTTACGTGATGTACATATAACAAATTGAATTACATCTTTTTCAATTGTTGTAGTCGAAGGCAGTAATTACTCCTGCCTTTTAGTACCTACGCATAAATGTTTAAAAATACACCAACAATGTGTCGTTCTCTTTCACAGTTAATTGTTTCAAAACTTTTGAACCATGAGTATACCATATTTCATATTTTAAGGTTACAGCTTTGTGTAGGTCTTGTTCTAAATCTTCAAAACGCTTGAGAGGCCTATTAATAGGTTGTATTCTGTCCATATAAGGTTAAAAATTTTCTGTATACGTAACAATATTGTTGTGCGTCGCAACCTAGATAGTGACAATTTATTTCGGTCGTTGTGTTAAAATTACAAGTGACGAAATTGTAATTTGATGTGGTGTTCAATGTCGTTTGGCTAACGTTCAATTTGTGTGATATATAACAGAAGATAGGCTTTTATTTAAAATCGGTTGGTTAAGTTCCAATGTCGATGCATTTTATAGTAAACATGATCTGATGGAGTACTTGGTAAAAATCTACTTTTTATTTGAAACAAATAATTAAATTAAAAATTTAAAGAAACCCCGACACAATATAACAAACTTACCGACACAATATAAAAAACTCTTTTTTCGTCGTGAGTTTAAACATAGCTAAGTCACCTGTCTAACATAAAAAGAATTATCCAAATCGGTTCATCCTTTTGAGAGCTATGATGACGCAGACAGAATGACAGACATACACGTCAAACTTATAACCTCTTTTTACGTCGGGGACTTAAAAACTAAAATGATTGGGGAGTCTTTAAATCAGGATTTTTAAAATTTCAAATAGGAAGCTAAGGAATATTTACACATCGCTTGCTCACGTTTATTCAAATAGTTCCTGATTATTAATTGACATAGTAAGCACGCACATAGGGAACCTTCAAAGCGAGTTCCGAATAATGTCTAAGTACACATATGTACATCGAAGTTATGCATGTATACCTTAGATATATCACGTACGTCGTAGTCCGGGGCTGAAACACTGAGTTTACACGCTTTGAGTAAACGGTACAGCATTAGAAAATGCATGCATACCTACATCCTACGTACATGCATATAATCTATCATTATAGTAAGATTTTCATCTTGTTCCTGTCGGCTTACTTGTATACTTGACGTATGGAATAAAATACGAAGTTCAGATGGTGCTTTTTCAGACTACTCATGGTGATTGTGCCCAACCACAATATTAAATACAAAGGTCCATAACCAAAAAGGAAGTATTCGTAGTTCGGTCACATTAGAGATGAATATCACAATCATGACTTGGAGTGCACGTTTCGTGTTATCAGTGCGCGGGCGTACGTGTCGCGTGCTTACTTAGTGCAAACATTTTACTTCTCAGCTTGTGAGCTACACCACGATGTAATTCACCTTTGTTGACATTGCGGAACGTTTATATGTTGTTTAGTAGTTTAGTGGGTAAGATTTTAATAAAAGACGAAAAATAATACAGTTACTTTAATGTGTGGTGGAACATGCGTAAATGTTCGTGTGTGTGTAAGTAGATGCCAGTGTCTAACGTGTCAGACATTAATTTACAAGGTTACAGAAACTTATGTAGCCTATTGATGGACTAAATTCTCACCTACATCATAAAGTTCGTATCTATCTCTGCCAGATATTTCGATCATCTTGTTTAGTTTAGTGTAATGTAGACATTTTATTAAATTAAACTAAATTAGTGTAATTAAGACATCTTGGTTGTTTTTAAACAATCCACTCTGTGTCAACTTTGACTATATCTTTCTAGCATACATAATTACTTTATTAACTTTCATTAATATTATTTCGCAATATCCATTTGGCCATCGGGCATTTGAGTTCAGTGTGATAGCTTGCGTCAGCACAACGAAGCCACGACGCAAAACAATTTTAAATCAATTCGTAACATATTCATCCTTTTGCGGCCGTAAACATCCATTGTGAATAATCTATACTAATATTATAAAGAGGTATTTCTGTTTGTAAAGGCTAATCTTTGGAAATACTGAACTGATATGAAAATTTTTCCACAATCAGAAAACTAACACTCTTCATATTCAGGAGTGCTATCCATATTAATATTATAAATGGGAAAGTGTGTTTGTTTGTTAGGATTAGTGTGATTTTTATGGAGATAGTTAAAGGGCTGGAAAGTGACACGACTTTGACGCGAGCGAAACCGCGACCATAAGCTAGAAGGCATGAACATAAAGAAAAAGAAGGACGTAGCGCGCCTGAGACAAGAGTTAGGCACGTTTTTGAGATGTTCGTGTGTGGCAAAAAAAGCATGACGTCATGATTGAAAATAGTGTTTAAATGATTATAAGGTTAGGGGTCCGTCCTTCTTTTTCATTATGTCCATGCCTAGATGGCAATATTTTAACGCCCAACGAAGTGGGAATGGGTAGGCTCGTAATATAACTGTAACCGAGCTGTTAGAAAGAGCCCTGCAACTATCTCCACATAAAAAATCACACTAATCCGTTACTCCGTTTTGACGTGAAAAACGGAGAAAGATAGAAACACACTTTCTCATTTATACTTAATCCATTTTAGCTGTGCCCGAAATTCGTTTGCGTGTGATTACCTAATTAAACTATCTAATGCGGATGAAGACGCGGGTAAAAGCTAGTATTAGTATGAATTTAAAAATTAATTGCAAATCATAGGACAAATATTTTTCTTCCTCTTAGTCTATACTTATATAAAAAAAGGAATTACCTACGTTTCAAATAAATTGAGCTATCGCTTACTAACTAATATAAGTAGTTGACTTGCTTCTTTGCTTCAAAATAACTAATCATGTTGGTGGCCTCTTACACAGGCTGATTCGCAACTTAAGTAATGGTTACGAAAATGATGATGATTCTGTAATAAGAAATCGAATGATTCATCTTTATTTTTGTAAATTATGTTTCTTATTTTTTAATGTTCATGTTTTTAAAATTATTCATTCAAGTATTCCAGTGAGATGTGCGAGGCTTAAATAACTCATCAATTGATATCATTACATTCATCTACTTAATTTATCTAATGGTCATTAAAATGTATTCACCTAATAAAATTCACGTAGAACGAATTCTTTTAGATGAATAGATTTTATTACTTATTCTTGGCTGAATAAAAACTCTACAACAATGAATAAAAAATCGTTTTTAGTAAATTTTACAAATTACACGCTTGAATCAAAGTTGCATGGCAATTTTAAAGACAATCTCTAGCGCCCATTGCTTTTATTGTCGTTACCATTTGTAAAATCAAATGTAAACTATTGCACCTGTAATGATATTGTAAGATATAATGTACAAATAAATTAATAACATTATATGACCCATAGTATAAAAACTTCATCGAATTTTCTATTTATGGTATCCACAGATCGTTAAAATATATATAGTATTCATACAAATACGAACGCGTTAGTACGTGTACAAATTATGATTTTGTTTCAATGTATATTTAAGAGAATGGGTGAGATCAATTGGAAAGTAGCACTACAAATGTATGCTTGTGGATATCACCGCCTGTTGATTAATGGTGCAAATCACTACATAGCATAAAACAAAGTCACTTTCCAGTGTCTGCCCCTATCATAGAGTTAAGTATGCAGATGGTCTCTATGCTTAGATCTTAAAAATTACGCAACCGATTTTGATGCTTTTTTTAAATAGATAGGATAATTCACAAGAGAGGTTTTTAAACCCGTGCGAAGCCGGTACGGGTCGCTAGTGTATATTAATTTACTTTTACTCGCGCTATGAGTGACCTACCGTCTGTTATTAAGGTCCAGGTTCAAATTTTATTGACACCACAACTAAAGAAGCATAATTATGTTTGTTAGTAAGCTCCATTGTATTACTAGTGTATCTATGATTGTACAAAAACAGGTACTTACTAGGTAGAGGTTATAAAACCAATATATGCCTACATTATAATAACTGTTACTGGTGTTTGTCTGTACCTAGCAGATATTAGAGCATGAAAATATAAGGAGTATTTAAAGGGCCAATAGAAACCAAAACGAATATAGGTATATTTTTTGTTCGCGCATTACGTAATACTTAACTACTGAATAAAATCTGATGCGGTTTTATAAGGAAGGAAGAAGGTCTAAATCATTTCAACCTTTATGGGTTCATCGTCATCGACGTTTAGAGCAACTTAGACTCGGTGTGAACAAAACAAAGATACCTGACAAAAGTTTTGCATATTATGTATCTTATATTGATTTTCTATCGACTACTGATTTGAATGTCATTAAAATACGTTTTTAACATAATATATACAATTTTGCAATACGTTTTTAACTCTACGTACGTTTCGAAGTAGTTTAAAAGTCAAGTATGATTGATTGATGGTCGTTAGAAAATAATTGAATTTTTTTAGAATCTCATTCGTCTATTGACTTGTGATTCATTTCAAATGAAAATTACATAGCAAACCGTCACACATATTTAAAATTATAGAAAAAGTGTAATTTATAAAATAAAATTAAATTTTTATTAAAACTTAGAAACCGCATCAAATTTCATCCACTAGGTAATTTTTGCGTGATGCGCGTACATTGTCAGTACAAAACTCCTTATATATATTTCCTTTTAATATCTTCTTTATACAGATACAGACCAATTACGTAAGTAATTAATTTATTGTAAGTAAAAATTGGTGATATTACGCCAGATATTCGGCGGCCGATTATCCGGCTAGTCACAAGGTTGCTCAAATATCTGTTTGTATCCGTGGTATCCTGGCTAATTTTATATCCGTTTCATCTCTGATCAAAACATAGTTCGACAAACTTCGACACATCTCCACGGACAATTTGTTAGAGTTGTTAGTCCGGCTATAAAGGTCGATTCAGATCAGACCCAAAGGAAATATGCGAGCACTTTACACGTATAATTCAATTTGAACGTTTTTATTTAGCACAAAACAGAAAACATAATTAAAAAAAACAAAATTATTAATAAGAATTTTAACACCGATCATGTTTCGTCCAGATCTGAATTGACCCTAATGGAGCATTGTGGCTTGTGGCACTAATTAAATGTGGTGATTACCATCGCCGGGTCGCCGCAGCAAACTGGCATCGCGCTGGTTTATAACCAGCTAGTGACCTTTCCCACAGAGGAATGCCATTATCATGTCATTCTCACACGACTTGCCATCAAAATTGGATGACTAAGCCAGGATACTTTCGTGTTAGAATAATCATGTTTAAGAAATTGTTTCTTTTTCTGAAGAAAATATGGTGGACTTTAAGAGATCTCTATATTGATCCATTGTTGTATAAGTATTTATATTTTTGCAATTGTAGCTGTGCAATTGTATTTATTGTTATATTATATTGCAAAGACAAGAGGATAATAATATATCATATAATTTTTCATTTAAAAGATGGACAGATTATCTCTTTCACCGCCGCCCATACTGCACTGCAACACCCGCGGGGTCACAGAAGCGTTGCCGGCCTATAAAAAACTCCCGCCCTCCCCAAATGGGGAGGGTGGGGAAGTTGGGCCTCCGGCTCTCCTTCTCACTGGATGGAGCATGGCGGCTGATAGTCGCCGATAGGCTGATAGTCGACAGGCGTCGGTATTCTGTGGGAGTGTGGTACTTCCCCGGACAAGCCGGCCTATTCATTCATTCAGGCTCATATTTTTTTGTACGAATATAAAATCCATACTTATTTACTAATATTATAAATGTGTGTTGTTTTGTTTGCCCGACTTTCACGTCAAAAGCTATTAGTGTGATTTTTTGATTATGTAGAGATAGCAGGAAAATGATTTAGGCTACATTTTGTCTCTTTCTACTTTCGCGAACGAAGCCGCGAGCAAAAGCTAGTTATAATATATTTTATGAGCTTTTACAAGCTGTTGAGAGGTCTCATCCTTGCCCGATGTGGATTAGACTATTTCGCAGTGCTTGTCAAATCGTTGCGTGTCTCAAAGATATTCATTAGACGCCTATCATGGTTGCGTGCTCTGAGTTGTGTAGTGTAGATATACTGAACTCACTGTTTTTGTGTCGTTATAAAAACATTTTGATAAATTGTAAATCCTACTCTGTCCAAATTGTAAAGGTAAAATACTTTTATCAGCAATTTTTTTGGCAATGATGTAAAGAAGATTTTAATACCTGATTTTAACATTCCGTACTGGTCTTATATATTTTAATGATCTGTGGGTCTAACAGCGAAAACAAACGTCTCTTTCCGCGGAAATTGTAAATGTCAATGAAGGGCTTAAAGTAAGGGTCCTCAAATGTAGTTCAGTAAATATGTATATCTGAATTTTTATAACACCAAACGCTTACCATCCAGTGAAACGTGGCCATCGAGTATCGACTCTAGCTCTATCTATCCCGTAAAGGATAGAAGACGTCATACCATACCTGTATCCTATTTATTTATGGACGCCCGTCATTACGAGATGCCGTACCGCAGATAGGCGATCGGACCGTGTATTTGGAGCCATTTCACCATATGTAAGTTTTAGTAATTAAGTATATTTATAGATGTTTTACGTATAATAAAATTATTACATATTACCTTAGGATTTCAAATTTGCATTATTACCACAAGCATGGACATAAAGAAATAGAAGGACGTAGCGCGCCTAAGACCTTAGGCACCTTTTTGATATGTTCGTGTGTGCGTTAAAAGTGACCCGATGCAAATATTTTACCCCACATTTTTTGGAAATAAGTTGACATATTGTCAATCGACTTGACCTAAATTAGTAATTTATGGTAAATAAAATAAAAAGTTTAATGTCTATTCATATGTAAATCTTTTATTTTACAGAAATGTTTCACTGTTAGAAAGGTTCATTATAACTATTAAGTACTAGCTGTTGCCCGCGACTTCGTCCGCGTAAATTTCGAATTGAATATATAATAATGTGAAATAAAGAAATAAATCAATATTCAATTCTTGTTTGTTCAAAAAGTTCTAGGTTAACGCGGACGAAGTCGCGGGTAACAGCTAGTTCAAGAAGACGAATTTCGCGTTTCTCGATATAATAGTAAAAAATCATCACAAACTTACATTTGTAGTTCGTTTCATACAAAATGTTTGCACACA
>JADGIL010064367.1:0-17215 GCA_020352625.1 Cactoblastis cactorum
CAACCCCCTTTTCACCCCCTTAGAAATGGAATTTCCAAAAATCCTTTCTTAGCGGACGTCTCCTAGTAACAATCTACCTTCCTGCCAAATTTCATCTTCATTGACTGAGTAGTTTTTGAGATTTCGTGATGAGTGAGTGAGTGTTATTCGCTTTTATATATATAGATAAATAAATAAAATAAAATATTATGTATAATATTATATATAAACTATAGAGGCACATGTATCCTTCTTGATATGCATTAAAAGTAGATATTTATCGGATAATTTGGTATTTGAAAATGAAGGATAGAATTAAATTCTACATATTAATTATATCTCTACTATTATAAAGAAGTAAGTTAGTAACTTTGATTGTTCGTTTTTAGAGGATAATCTTTGGAATACTGAACCGTTTATGAAAATTCTTTCACAGTAAGACAGATACATTATTCAAGAGTGGTTTATGCAATATATTAACACCCAACGGCTAGTTTGTTTATATAATTACCCGATGGATACATCGATAAAATTAGCGTCACCTCAAGTAATTTCGAACAAGCACAACCTTTCCTAACAAGAATTGACAACCGGCTGTTTACGGCTTTTCTAAGTTGCCTGAAGTCGATGTGAAAGAGACCGCAATATGCTATTTTTTTGAGAAGGACAGAGAGGAAGGCAATCCCTTATTACAGGCCGCAAAGCTCTCCATTGATCAGAGACGCGTAAAGCCTTTAAAAAATCGCCAATTTATTTAGTCGGTAACAACAGCTTACTGGACCGGTTTGTTTGGAAAAAGATGTTTACGAAGTGACATTTTGTATTCAGGGAGACGATGCAAAAGTATTTATATAAACATACAAAAATATTTACATGAGTTAATATTTTGTCTTGTAAAAGTTTTGCTTTTGTGTACATTTATGTGGTTAATGATTTTTTACCAAATGCAATGGTGTAAAAAGAAACAATATTTTTTGGAAGTTAAATTGATTTATTGCAAACTATAGACATATAAAAACCCCACCACAGTTCTGAGCGATATCTGGTTCAGAGGATATTTAGAGAGGTAACGCTGCCAGTGTAATGGATACCTAAGCCGGGCACGATTCGGGGCGGCATATTTGATAATTTTATTTATAATTGAGGTTATTCAAATATTGTAATTAAGAGATGTTTTAATCAAGTACAATTAAGTAATAAATCGAATAAAAAAATACAATTCTAGTTAAAAAATATTTGTTATTAGTCACCGTCTGGAAATTTTTACCCAGATCCCATCTTTACTCTCCAGAGTTAATCCTGATAATTTGTAATCCAGCTCTGCTTTAGTTTTGGCACTTGGCTCTACTTTGAAATTCTTAAGGAAGGCTGCCATTCCCATTAAAGACTGGACTTTTGCGAATCGCATTCCTACAAAATCAACATAATATAAGATTGAACTACCTAAATCAAGATTATTATATATATATATTAGATTAATTTTAATTATTGTAAATCTGATAAATATAAATAAAATAATATATTTTGTCTTTAGCATTGGTATAATGATTAATAGATCATAAAATTTAGAATAAAGTAATTTTATGGATTTTGGTTTTATACATACTTATTACCATTATTTGGAAAAGGAAGAGGTGATATGAGTTTATAGACTAAATTATTTTACATAAGAAATAAATGACAGTACATACCAATACAGTTGCGAGGACCTTCACCAAACGGAAGATAAGTACATGGGGGGCGAGAGGCTTTCTTCTCTGCAGAAAAGTTTTCTGGATTAAACTTCTTAGGATTGTCATAATATTTTTCGTCTAATTGCAGACCAGCAACTGATATAAATATTTGCGTGCCTTTAGGAATAGTCACGTTGGTACTAGGGAAAGTGTAATCTACCAACGATTTACGAACTAAGACTCCTGCCACGGAATGTTTTCGTAAAGTCTCCTCGAATATCATTTCTAAATAGGTCATCTCCTTTATAGAATCGTAAGTAATTTTATCATTATATTTCACGGTAACTTCGCATATTTCTTTATATACTTTATCTTGTATATCTTGATGCAATGAAAGTTCATAGGTCATGAACGACATCGTTGCTGACGAAGTTTCAAACCCAGCTGCATAAAAAACTAAAGCTTGTGCGGCGATCAATCCGTCGTCCAATTCTAATTCCAATACACCATCTTCACTGTTACGACTAATTTTTCCTTGTTCTCTTAATTCTATCAACAAGTCCATAAAATCTTTTCGTTTCATAGGTCCATGCTTTCTTTGTTTAATAACATTAGATACAAGGTTTAAAAAGAAATTTTGTACATCGGATGAAGTATTAAACAGTTTCCTTATTCCAGGTATTATCATATCTGCTATGATTAATGCTCTTGAGAAAGGCGTTGGATTGAAGATACGTTTCGCCATAATACTGAATTCATTTTCTTTGTCACTGAAAGTATTCAAGTGCAAACCAAAGGCACACGATCCGATCACCTGCAATGTGTATTTCGCTTTCAATAACCTTATTTCGTGGTTGATATTTTTTTCTATCAAATGTTCCACATAGTTAATATAATTCTGAACGCACTGTTCAACAAGCGGTATCATATCTTTTAGTTTCTTTGAGGTGAATACAGGCGTAAGTTTATGCCTCAATACTCTCCATGTTTCACCATCTGCCTCGAATAAATTTTTACCAAGTTTACTGCGACTGGTGCTCATCCCTCTATCTTGAAATAAATGAAAATCTTTTATTAACACCTGTTTGATTAGTTTCGGATCTCGCAACAGCAGCGTCGGTATAACTCCTCGGTATAAACCAACAATTTTCTCATTTGGGTATCCCTCGTACGCATTTTGACATAAAGTCCGGACAGATTCCTGAAATATAATGATTTTTCCAAAATTTCCAAGTAACGGCAATGGGTCGGGTCCTTTGATGCCTTTTTGTCTCCAGAAATTATATTTATTCTTAAAATATAGATAAACTCCGTATGCCAACACAAGAACACTTATATAAAACGGAATCATTTTGCGAGCCAGAGAGTATCTGAACACACTAACGCGCTCACTCAGCTTATAAAGACACTATCAGTTGTTATCGTTTAATGTATTTAAAAGTGAGACTATATTTAGATAGACCACTGAACTCTGCATATCTCATCGAAATTGTTATTCATCTAACATCATGACTTGAATATACCTAATAGATCAGGAGAGATTGCAGTAACTTGTCTCTGAATGGAAAAAGGTGTTTTTTTAGAAACCATTACCCCCATTGACGATACTACACGAATAACCTCGTTCGATTAATTTCGTTTATTGTATGAACTGTTGTGGAAGGGATTCCCACATTATTGTGTAAAGTAATATTATTTGAGTACGTTTGCTATATTATACTTTATTACTGCTTCAAATCAGGCAGGGATAGAGTCAAACGCATTCAAATTTCTAAGAAATTTATTTAACATTTTGCAATAGTTGCTTTACATTAAATGAGACACTACATCAAACAATTACATATTTATAAACGTATGAGGTACATACAATAGTTATTAAAAAAATAAAAAGTAAGTAAAAAATATTTAGAAATAAAACGGTCAATACTATGAGCTTGAAATGATTACTTCAAAGTTTATCAATAAGTCAGTAACAGAATATTATGTTATTAAATTACATATTTACTGTTTTAAGATTTTTAATCTTTACATAAGCTTAGACCTTGCATTTTCCAAATTTCATGAATATTGGTCGAAAATAACAAGTTATTAAATTAAAAATCTAAAAAACACCTGATACAATTTATAAAATCACACGTCTAACTTACCCCTCGTTTTGCATCGGGGGTTAAAACATAGTTAAGAACTCTCTCTATTAAGTCACCTTTCTAACAAAAAAAAAAAAAATTAAACAAGCTGGTTCATCGGTTTATTCGTTGGGAGCTATGATAACACAGAAAGACAACACACACACACTAAAACTTTTAACACCCCTATTTTTGTGCTGGAGGTTAAAAAAGACTGTCTTTGCTTTTTTATATTCAGTATTTTTACTTATTAGCAGTATATCCCACTGCTGTGCAAAAACTTCCCATCTTCAAGTTCATTGCTCCCGCATTCATCCATTACTTGTTTGTAATTTCTGTGATTACCGTTTAGAAATTTTAACCCATATCCCGTCTTTGCTCTCCAAAGTCAAACCTATCAATTTGTAGTCCAGTACAGCTTTGGTCTTGGAACTCGGATCCACTCTAAATTTTCTAAGGAAATTGGCCATTCCCATCAGTGACTGAACTTTAGCGAACCGCATTCCTTTAACAATACATAAAATACAAATGCGCTTGTTTCATGAATAAGAGATAATTATGACTTATACATATAATAAAACTGTAACCGAGCTATGCCTGTACATTAAAATATTAAGGAAAAAAATACTGGTTAGGACCTATAGAAGCTATAAAACTATTATTTTTAGATTTTTTGTCTGTCTGTATGTTTGTATGCGCATGACGCAAAAACTACTAGATAGATTTTGATACGGTTTTCACAGTTGTATTGGAGACGGTCTTACTTAAAAAATGGCGTTGGTTTCATCTTACGATAGTAGTTACGCTCGAACTATGTCGCTGTAAGCTAGTAATAGATATTATTTCTGGAATTAATAAGAAAATAATAGGGAACTCTTTAAATTTTATGTAACATTTAATAATTTCGTTATAATAAATTACATGGTCAGTTATTTTTACAGTGGTCTAAATTATAAACTAACGAAGTTTACGAACGGAAGTTTTGGATATTTTTTTTGTTTGTAAATGGTCAAAAAGTATGATATGTATTTTTTTTGGCTTTATAAATATACCTTTCGTGGGCTTTACAATATACATTTTTTAATTACCTGACATAACAAAAATCACAGTACTTACCAATACAATTGCGAGGTCCATCTCCAAACGGTAAATATGTGCAAGGTGGGCGATCCGCTTTCTTTTTGGCTGAAAAGTTTTCAGGATTGAAGTCGTTAGGGTTCTCATAATATTTTTTGTCTAAATGTAGTGCTGCTACAGAAATTAAAATCGTAATGCCTTTAGGAATAGATACATTGATACCAGGTAGAGTATACTCTGCTAGCGATTTACGAACTAGTAATCCTGCTACAGAATGTTTTCGTAAAGACTCTTCGAAAACCATTTCTAAATAGGTCATTTCTTTTAATGATTCGTAAGTAATCTTGTCATTATATTTTGCGGTTACTTCGCATATTTCCTTATATACTTTATTTTGTACATCTTGGTGTAATGCGAGTTCATAGGTCATGAACGACATTGCTGCTGACGAAGTCTCAAACCCTGCAGCATAGAAAATTAACGCTTGAGCAGCTATCAATCCCTCGTCTAATTCTAGTTCCAAAACACCATCGTCAACTTTTTGACAAAGTTTTCCTTGTTCTCTTAGTTCTATCAAAAGGTCCATAAAATCTTTACGTTTCATAGGTTCATTCTGTCTTTGTTTAATAATATTGTATACAAGATCCAAAAAGAAATTTTGTACATCAGACGTTTTACTAAAAAGTTTTAAAATTCCAGGAATTACCAAATCAACCGTCATCAACACTTTTGCGAAAGTTGTCGGGTTGAAAATTCGTTTGGCCATAATACTAAATTCATCTTCTTTATCACTAAAGGTATTTAACTGCAATCCAAAGGCACACGAGCCAATCACTTGCAATGTGTACTTTGATTTTAAAGACCTAATTTCATGGTGGATATTTTTGTCTATTAAATGTTCCACATAGTGAATATAATTATCAATGCATTTCTCCACGAGCGGTATCATATCTTTAAGTTTCTTTGAGGTAAAAATTGGTGTTAGTTTTTTTCTTAATATACTCCAGGTTTCACCATCTGCCACAAACAAATTGTTACCAAGTTTCCCGCCATTATTGCTAATGCCTCTGTCTTGAAATAAATGAAAATCTTTTATTAATACTTGTTTAATCAGTTCCGTGTCACGTAATAGCAGTGTCGGTGTCAATCCCCGATATAAACCGACAATTTTTTCATTTGGATATTGTTCATATGCATCTCGACACAAGTTTTGTATCGATTCTTGAAATATCACGACTTTGCCAAAATTTCCAACTATCGGTAAAGGCTCAGGTCCTTTGACGCCTTTTTGTTTCCAAAACTTGTGTTTATTCCACGAATATAAGTAAATGGCAAAAATTAAAACAAGAACAGATATGTAGAACAAAACCATTTTACCAGCTTTTAAATTTAATTCCACAGTTTAATTGTATATTCCACAATCAGTAACTTTTCTATTAATATTTTGTTAACACACTGAATTTTTTATTCTACTTTTTAAATAGAAGCGATGCTGCACAGCGTCTGTGTAGCTTGCGTAGACCTGAGTGCTTAATATGAGTTCTACAAAACGAGACAATTATATACTTAGCCATCGCATTAAGTGGTCAAACGCTACAGCGAATGTGAGCTGCCATTGAATATGTTTAGATTCGCATTTATCATCGTGAGTAGTGAGAAAAATACGATCCTTTATATCAATCTTAGAAACAAAAACAACTAGTCAAATTGAGATCTCTATTTAACTTTGTAGTATTACCTATTTGATTTAGGCACATTATACTGTGATGGCAATTGTAATTTTTATTTTATGTAAGAGGGAGGCAAACGCCACGTGATGTTAAGTGATCACCGCCGCCCATAGACAACTGCAAAACCTACGGGGTCACAGAAGCGTTGCCGGCCTAAAGTGATGTGATCAATATCAACATATTTAGTATATCAACATAGTCCCAGCCCTCCCCATTTGGGCCAAGTTGGGCCTCCGGCTCTTCCACTCATCACGGAGTACGGCGGCTGATAGAGCCGTCATTCAGGCATCGGTCTTCTGTGGGAGTGTGGTACTGCCCCGAACGAGCTGGCCCATTCATGCTGCAGGCTACACTAAAATTTCTTAGTTAATTTCTTAGTTAGTTATTGGTAGTGAGATTATATCGTGATTTCGTGCATTTGATGTTAAACTTGTCCGGCCAAGTGGGAGTTGGAATCACGCATGGATGCGTCCGTACGAATATATATATATATAAAACGGCAAAAGAAATTACATTTATTGTATAGGGGCCGGGAGGCTATTAAAATAAATATTTAAGCGGTTAAATATTATATATATTTATTTTACTGTTCGCTACGTTTGTAAATATATTACATATGTTTATATTGATTAAATTTAGTGTATTTTTAAATTTCTCCTTAAAAGACATGGAGTTCTCAGTAAGCTGACAAATAATTGTATACATAAAGCTGCCAAGGAAAAATTAAAACCATGAGGAAATGTAAGCAATTAAGTAAGTAATTTATATTGAATAACATAGGCGCTGGTGAAACAAAATCCAGGTGAAATAATCCGCAAAATTGTGTGTCGGATTCGCCTACGAAGGGTTCCGTACTATTAAAATTTAATATCAATTAATTGGAACAAAGTAAGAGGCGATTGGAATCATTGAATGCTGAATGCAACATTTTTTGAAATTGACATAAATCTGTTGTAAATAAAACAATATGACATGTATTATAGGTATTTATTCAGTTAAGACCCTTTAAATTCCAATGATAAGTTTATCAACGCCGGGATATATTAAGCCACACACCATCTTTAGCAATATAAACTATATTAAAAAACTCTATGTCAAAATTTAGCTTAGTTTTCGGAGATGGGCTCACCTTAAATTTCTTGATAAATTCTACTATTGCGATTTTTGTCATCATGATCGCAAACCGCTTACCTGTAAACATTTTTGTTGTTAGAATGAGTTAGCTCCAAAAGTAAGTTCGAGATGGCTGAACCCTACGATATAGATCATAATATTATACTAGAGTTATGTGCACCTAAAGAGGTCTACAAAAAAGTCTGCAATGGTATATGTCTATCTCTTCGGAAAAATCCACAATGATCTTTTATGCTTATCTTTAAAACTACGCATTTACAAGGAAGCCTACACACGCATTTAAAGGTGCGAAGCTGGGGCGGGTCGCTAGTTTAATAATAAAAAATACACATATACTTAGATAAACATATAAGACCCAGGACAATCAGATAAATTGAATCATACTTCATGTGTATGAAAGAATAGCCAAAGTATGCTGCTTTATGGTCCCGGCATAACAATAGACCTCTCCACGTCTTCTATTTGGCCGTTGATATTGTATATATCAACTGAGGAATAAATACACTTCCAGCATTCTCAAGCAGGATTGTTGTAATAAAAGCGATCGGTCGGAAAAATTAGCCACAACTTAATTACGGCAGGAAATAACTTACATGCTGGGATAAGGGTAGAAAGACAGTGATAAGTTGTGTGCCAGTTAGAAAATGATTAATGTCAGGTTACACTTAAGCTTATCTAAGTGCATTAAATTTAAAAGATGTAAATACCTATGCAATTACGAGGACCATCTCCAAATGAAATATCAACACAATGCGGTATCTTTTTCTTATTTTCAGGTGAAAAGTTTTCAGGATCAAATTCATCTGGATTTATAAAATATTTTGAATCATTTAGTAGTGCACCGATTGATATATATATGTAAGTATTTTTAGGTATTAATATTTTAGTTCCAGGAACAACATAATCTGTGTTACATTTGCGAAAAACAGTTGTGACAACAGGTTTTCTTCTAAAAGTTTCGTTTACAATCATGTCTAAATAAACCATGTTATTTATGGATTCGTATGTAAATTTCCCATTATATTTATTGTTCGTGTCACATATTTCTTGATAAAGATTATCTTGAATGTTTTGGTTTAAAGACAATTCGTGAAGAATATATGTAATCAACCATGCAGTCGGTTCCACTCCAGCTAAATAAAACACTGATATTTGAGCTAGCAACAGTTCCTGATCAAGATTTATTTCGAATACTTTATTTTCTCCTCTGCTTTGTAACTTTCCTTGATTTCGAAAATGAAGTAACACATCCAATATATCTTTTGATTTTTGAATTATTTGGGATTTTTGCTTTATAATATTATTAACGAGATTTCTGAAATATCTCTCTGCTCTGAGATTTGTGTAAAAATATCCTCGTATTCCTGGAAATATAATATCTAAAATAATTGATAATTTTGTCGACAAAACAGGAGTGACACCCATCCGGGCTACTTTGTAAAATTCATTTTCTTTGTCATAAGAATTTGTATCTATGCTGAACATGCAGGAAGTAGTCGCTTGAATAGTATAACTTTCAGATAAACTTTTAATTTCTTGTTCCTTTTTTTCACTTATCAAATTTTCTACATAATGGATATAGTTATATGCACTTTTTTGCATTAATGGAAACATGTCTTTTAATTTTCTTGATGTGAATACCTGTGTGAGGTTCTGCCGTAAAACTTTCCAATCGTCATCATTTGCGACAGTTAAGTTTTCATTAATTTTACCTCTTGGCGATGTTAATCCTCGATTTGGAAAAATGTGGAAATCTTTTATTAGGATTTGTTTTATAATACCAGGATCTTTTAAAAGCAGCATGGGCGCATATCCTCGGAATAGACCAACCACATTTTCATCTGGATACAACTGGTAAATTTTTCTTAAGTATTCGGGAAATGATTCTCGTAGGAAACATACAGAAGCAGAATTACCAAAAAAGGGTATCGCAGAAGGTCCTTTTATGCCTTGTTTTCGCCATAATGTATAAATTGGTTTTAAATACAAATGTACGAAGCATAATAAAATTAAAACCAATAAGTAAAACATATTTACAAGGTTTTCTTTTGAATGTAACGACAAAGTATGGGCAATCTTATTTATACTTTTTATGTATGTAGTAACGTTTATGATAGATACATTTTATAACATGTTATTTTACTTTTATTGAATAATTAACATTTTAATATACATACACTGAGTAAAATAAATATTAAATTATTATACATGCAAGAAGCTGTTTGTTTATGTTGGTGATTTGACCATAAGTAGTCTGATAGCGTAACATTATACAAGAAAAACCCGATTAAATAGTGATAGTCGCCTCTTTGGCGTAGGCCTCCCCCATCTTCCTCCAGTTATCTCTATCCCTAGATTGTCTCCTCCACCCTGTCCCGCATCTTTCTTTGAATACATCCTCCCATCTTTTTCTTGGTCTGCCTCTATTTCTTTTGCCTTCTCTGGGTACCCATTAAGTAATTTTCTTAGCCCATCTGCCATCTGCTATTCTACATACATGGCCTGCCCAATTCCATTTTAAACTACTTATTTTTACTAGTACGTCTGAAACTATTAATATACCATCGACACCTTGAAACAAAAAATACTAATGAAAAATAATATGACATCGTTATGGTATAATGATATAAGCAAAATCTACCTTTATTTAGCAAAATACTCATTACTTAAGTAAAATAACTATTTGCACTATTTATAGTTTCCCTGGTTGAAAAAATAAACCTTTAAAAAAGTTCATTCGAATCATATTGTATTTTTTTTAATCAGAAGTCTACGTGCAATATTAGGCAAAAATAAAGTCTAAGTTGAAGGATTTGCATAAAATAATTGGTCTGCAGAGGGCAGGGGTGAGCGGAGCGGCGGCGCATCGAAAGTAAAACAGTCCGGCCACCAACTAGTTACCAGAAGTTATAGAGAAACTTGCGAGGTACAAGCCGTTCTTAAGCGAAATTTTCAATTATTTAGAGTATCCCAAATTATATACGTCTGTTGGTATATTCTGTAATTCTGTCATACTTTTAATGCTACCTTATACTGCTGCTTTAAGTGGTTTGATTTTAGTAATAAAAAAAAAATTGTGTCAACCCCATGAGAGATAAAGTGTTATACTGTATCTGATAACCAATGTACGGCATTTACTGAATAAACGATAATTGTATTTGTACATTTGGGTCACTCCAAAGTTGCTTTATAATTATGACAGTATATAATACAACCATCGCAACTAGTGAACTATCGCTAAGAATATACTATTTACTGTAAAACTAAATTTTTATAAATCCACTCCAGTTAATCCAGGTAAAGCGTTAAAAAAAACTTATTTATAAGCTGGCAACGGTTCTGTAACCCCGCGGGTGTCTATGGGCGGCGGTGATCACTTAACATCTCGTGACCCCACCTGCTTGTTTGCCTCCCTCTGACATAAAAAAATATTTAAAAAAAACTTGAATCAGATAGTACACACCTACATATTAGATATCCTGCACTGGTCTATATGCAGTGTTAACAGTGTTGAATTTGCAAGGGAAGGTTGGTGTGCTGTTGACCGTAGTCATTATCATCATCGGTTATTTCGGCAAGAGTTTCATTCCTTAATCATCGTATCCACATTATAAACAATAATTGACTTCCAAAAACGGGTAAGACTACATATCTATCGTTAATATATTATTTTCTTTACCTATATGTTCTTGTCTGCGCGAAAACAAAACTTGCATTTTTATTTGAATGTAAAATTTATCTATTCGTATGAACGATATTTCTTTTTGTAAATTATTTTTATGACATTGTTACTTCTCCTGCGAAAAACGAAAAATATAATTATTAGTTTTCACTGGAATGGAGTCGCTGCTAGGGTTTCTGGTGTGAAAAATGATTTTATTAAAATATTAAACGAAAGCTGTGGCACTTTCGAGGAATTTAATAATCTTTATTAGATTTTTCGCCTGAGGATCTAAAGCATCGCAGAGAATGCCTGATATTTAAGTAGTATACTTCATAGTGAGCGTTAGTCTTCTATCCAGTGAGAATACACATTTTTATTTGTTACTAGCTAATGCCCGCGACTTCGTCCAACCACTGGATACTATAATATCTAGTCAGTCCCTCAGGAACCGTACATTTTTCCGGGATAAAAATTATCCTAACTTTTAATCTAGATCATAGTCCATCGCTGTGCCAAATTTCATCCAGATCTGTTCGGTAGTTTTTGTGTGATGCGTCTACAAACATACAGACAGACAAACAGACGAAAATTCTAAAAACAATTGTTTTGGCTTCTATAGGTCCTATAAAGAGCCCATATATATGTTTTTCTTAAATATCTCCCATGTACAGACATAGCTCAGTTACAATTTTATTATATGTATAGATTAGCTGTGCCCCGTGGCTTTTCTATAGAGGGAATTCTGAGATAAAATTAAGTTAATATTGTCCTATTGTGCTCTTACTATGTATAAATTACAACACAATCGGAAGAAATCGTTTTTTACGTTAATTAGTGGTTTTTTAACTTGATTTTGTATTATTATTCTGCTCTTGTTATCCATAAATTGTCGTCAATTTTTACGAACAAAGTTTATTTGAAAATCACTTTGACGTGATTTGTTTTCAAATATTCCATTAAACCAAAAAAAAAAAAATATTTTCCACTGGTATTAGAACGAATAAGATACTTTAAATGAGTAAGCTGCTTCTATTCCATAACAACATGATGAAACACACGCCAAACTTACTCCTCTTTTTGCACTGAGAATTAAAATATAGCTAAGAACACTCTCTATTAAGTCACCTTTCTAACAAAAAAAGAATTATCCAAATCGGTTTATCCTTTTGGAAGCTATGATGCCACAGACAAAATGACAGAAAATATTATACCAGAATATTTTATTAAGAAAACTAATTTTTAAATAATATTCGACCTTCGTGGTGTAACGGTTAACGTATCTTATCGCTACTCAGGAGGTCTCGGGTTCGATCCCCGGTCAGATCATGATGGAAAATGAACTTTTTCTTATCAACCCAGGTCTTGGATGTTTATCTATATTTATTAGAAATAAAATGTAGTAATGTTGAGTTAGTATCCCATAACACAAGTTTCGAACTTACTTTGGGGCTAACTCAATCTGTGTGATTTGTCCCTATATATTTATTTATCAGAATATAAATCACTGTCTATAAAAAGTAACTTATGCAATAAAGGACTGAAGTAAATCCGATGGTCGTAGCTTGTATTTGAGAAAACAATAAAAAATATTTTATTTTCACTATTAATCGTATCGTGATAATTCTCGTATTATAGTGATCATAATAATACCACATAATGACGCGAATGATCCATTTATGATAATAATTATTGTCACAGTATGTATATTTTTATTACTTGCAAGACTTTTTGTTGATAAAAACAAAGCACATAAATAAAAGAGTGCAAAAGATATATTTTTACTTATTATTTCTACCATGTGAGCTCAATATTTCAAAGCATTATTTTCAAAATTTTTTTTCAGTGGTAGAAAGAGAAAGTATGTGTGAATATCAAGTATATCTATCTCTTACAACAACCATAGACATTAAGGTATCCATACAAATATGAAGTAGTCAGATATAATATAATATCGCATATATAATGTGGTTGTGAAGGTAGCTATGTCCATCTGAGGCTGGAAATGTTAAGGTCAACCGCAGAGTAGTGGTGTGGTCAATGCTGTCCGGACCGTCTGTCTATTGACTAGCTATTGGTTTGATTCACTCTCACATTAACTACAACTTTACCATGTTCAAATAATATATAAACAAATTTTGAATAACTTTCATTTTAATATGTATATGGCTTTCAATACAGTTTCATTTATAATAATAAATGAAAGACATATACACAATACATTTCTGAAAATTGCTTAACAATTATATGCAATCAGACAAATAATAACCGATTGTAACTTATAAGTTACTTAGTCAATTCTGTTATCCTGTTTGATCATTCATTTATCGGAATTTAGTACCGATAATGTGTTGTCTAATATTTGATGTTATAAGACAGCTAGAGCTTTATTATTAAAATGCCATAGGCTTATATCAAGTACACTACCCTAATTGACGCGTGTTAAAAAAATGACAAATATTGACATCAGTTATTTCGTTTTCTCGGTATCTGACGTCAAATGAAAGCATGAAAATTGTCTAATTGTGTCATGTTGAGTTATAAGAATACCTCGTACATACAGATTTTGTAAAAAAATAACTTAAAACAATGAGAGAATAGAAACCATGCATGGTTTGCTTTATACAAGTTAGTGAAATACGATTTAGTCAATGTTAATTGAAAATTTAGCGTTTAAGTTGCTTAGTGTTTTTCACAATTTAGAGAAAATGTAGATAAAAAGAACCCCTTTGTCGTATCTCCAGAATTTCAGAACATTTACCTTGATGTCAAACCAAACATTGGTATTCGCGGCGTCGACATTTCGAATAAACGTCCAGTTTAGCGGTCATTTGGAAGACAAGGCCAAATTGGCCTCGAAAAAGCTGGGTGTCCTTGGTAAGGCGAGGCTGTACTTTACTTCTTTACACCGCCTCCAACTCTACAAGACTCAGATGAGACCCCACGTGGAATACTGTTCCCACCTCTAGGCTGGGGCACCCCAGTATCAACTTCTTCCTATTGACCGCGTCTAACGTCGGGCGGTTCGAATCTTCGACGACCGAGACCTCGCCAATGCATCTCTGTGCATTTTCTACCAAATTTATCACGGGGAGTGTTCTGAGGAGTTGAATAGAATAGAATAATTTATTTGCGTTTGTACAGGGTATAAGTAAGTTGGTACATAATTTACATAAGTTGCCATCCTATACCGCCATTAGATTATAGCATGCAAATGTGTAGAAAGTTTACTTTAAAAAACAAAATGAACTAACTNNCTAACTTGGTCATGCAATATGATTTGATTATTTATTGTAATTACATTGATAAAAAGACAATTACATTGTTCGAGTTAATACCCGCTGTAGAATTACTACACCGTACTACCCGTCGCAGACTAAAGTTTCATTCGTTCCGTCTGGACGACCATCGTACGTTTTAAAATAAACTTTATACCACGTACGACCACATTGTGGAACGAACTGCCTGAAACGGTATTTTCGGACCAATACGACATCGGAACCTTCAAGAAAAGAGCGTATAAATCCCTTAAAGGTCGGCAACGCCCCTGTGACCCCCCGTGTGTTGCAGGTGTCTATGGGCGGTGTGAACCGCCTGCTCGTATGCCTCCCTCTGTCATAAAAAAAAGTAATTTCAGTGTTTTCCCTCCTTGTATTCAAATTTCAATTGTATTCAAATTAGTATCACATAATTATTGTATAAATTTATATGTTGTAAAAGTTAAAGATCATGGATGAACAAAATAAAGTCACTATACGACCAGCAATATAGCCCATTTTGTCGAAAAATAGTCTGTATTCATAAGTCAAGTGTTCATAAAAATATTGTCAATTACGATAATATTATACCACCAAAAATTTATTGTGTCTGTAAGTTACAACAAAGCGGGCGATATTGCGGGGATCCGATGTAAAATGGTGCATCACTGAAATATGCGACGGCAAATGAAATCATAAATTTTGGTAAACAGCTCGGCGAAGGTACGCAACGCTTTGGTGCCAAAATCTTTCAGTCTTTTCTATTTTTTTTTAAATAATTGACCAATAACTTACGGCACGTTTGAGTTACTCTGCATCGAACTATAATAGTTCGATGCAGAGTAACTCTTATTTAAGTGAAAAACTAATAATAATAAATAATTGATACTGGGACAGTTGAGCTGTACTGTCTCTGTCAAAACTTAAAGATAGTCTTTCGGAAATATTTTGACGTTTTAATTTAACTGTTTGGGAATCCGAGATTTGCTCAGGGATAACACTAAAATAGGCCGACTTGAATAGAAATTATTACAAAAAATTATACATAAATTCGTCAAAATCATTAAAATTATTTGGAGAGACCAAAAAAATATTTCGTTAATATAGTAGGATTTATTAACATTCTGATACATTTAAATTTAGTTGTGACTGGAAACGACAATAACAAAGATCCCATTGATTCCCGTTCTCGCATAGTTACAAGTTACGATCCATTCATCTGTGATTACAAGATTGAGATGCAATCCCTTTGAGAAATAGTGGAGAAATACATATAAACTATTTTACGGCCGGCAGAGGCTACCGTAAAACTAGGAGGCCTTTATGTGTCACATATTTATCAAAATTATTAAAAGGATCAAAATATTTTGCTGTCGCAATCTTTATAGGTAATTTTAAATTTATTGTTAAATAATAAGCAAATAGTGTCGCGAGACTCCAAGGCCAGGTTGTTGGCTCTATGTAATTATATGCTGATTTTAACTAATATGTATAAAAACAATTTTAGAACGACCACTGCTGAGAAGAAATGATGAAGGTATACATATTAAAAATCAACCTTCGATTAAATTGTCATAAGAGCAATATCCTAATTTTTGACTTTTACTGTTGAGATCTTAAATTTCATTTTGCACAAAATGATTGATGACCAGAAAGACCTTCAATACACATTCAAAGCAGGTTGGGTCACTAGTTTTTCGTTTTTTGCTGCGGTATGTCTATAAAATGGTATGGTAAAAAGATTTTGTTATTATTAAACTAGCTGTGTTAAATAATGCCCAGCAAAATCTTACTATTCCACGTGCAGCAATATTGCGGTGTTGCAACTTTGCTCACACTCACATATGCACTACAGGCATTTGTATTTTTCCAGCGAACAGTAGTAGCCACCTGTTGTAAAGTTTTAATTAAGTGTATGCACTGCATCCGGCACCAGGTTTGTTGTTACGTTACTAAAACAACTCACCTTTTTCTTTAGCATAAAGAAATCAAATTATTTATTGTGTAGGTTTTAAATTTAAATAATACGTCGTATGGTTATACATCCTGTACTATAGAAGATTCGGTTAGGTTTATGTATGTAAATTAACCAACCTATTATGTTTCTAAATTAACTGACAATAAGGATAAGGAAATCTTGTCACTTCTTACGTTGTCATCTTTGATATTTGACAAAATATTATATATTTTTGTGTCCCTACATACTGAATTATATGGTTGACTGCACATGATAAGTGTCCATTCTTTTTCATGTTTTTAGTAATCTGTACATACCTATAATAAAACCGTAACCGAACTTTGTCTGTACATGCAATTTATTGATGGGAAAAACATGTGGGGCTTTGTTAGGCCCTATAGTAGCCAAAACGATATTTTGTAGAATTTTTGTCTGCATGTTTGTATGCATTTTTTTTTATTGGAGGGGAAACCCAATTACGGGGACCCTGGGTCTCCACCCAGGGTACTGTGGGACTCCTGGCGCCGAGTGCGCCAGCCTACCCACTAAAACCCCCCCAGCGCTTCCGTCCGGCAATTGGGAGGGCGCCATGGGATCGCGGAGCATTCTACCATGATGTAT
>JADGIL010064439.1:7646-26820 GCA_020352625.1 Cactoblastis cactorum
ATTATTATTATTATTATTATTAATAGAGCCTACTGGTTTCTTACACTAGATGTGGTCCAGATAGTTCATAAGTATATAGCTTACTTTGTACAACTTTCCTAGGTACCTACAGATATTGCTAGTTATGACTTGGTCAAGCATATTTAATTTTCCCGGACCGCCTACACTTGCAAATCAGCCTTTGGAAACATAACCAGCCATTGAGCTAGAACATGACCGTTCGCCTCGGCTATGATACCATTTTCTCTAATTCGAATTTCATAATTTGTTGACTTGTAAACCTAATTATAAAGCGGTTGACCCAGTGTAATACACCAATTAATTTTCAAATTAATTGAACGAACCGGTTGGCTAGAATCGTCCCATGTTGAAAGTTAGCCCGACCTACGATTAGGCAATGTAACGTTATGTACGAAGAATGAATAGTCGCAGCTTCCACTAAGCTAGTCAAGGGTTTGTCTACTCGAAAATTTTCAAATTAATACTCTTAAACAGAATATTAAATGATTAAGAAGCCGTTTGAATAAGTAAATATAAAAAAGGATAAATGTTCCGAGTTTCCCCAAAAAATCGCGACATACTTACTACATGCTATCTACAAACAGTTTTTGCTTTTACTGCTTTTTGTGTTCTGGCAAATTTTGCAGGTAGAAAATAAGTATACTAGCAAGCCTGTGCACTTATATCTATTTCGAGGCTTAAGTCACTTATTGGTTTTGGTCAGACAAAATTTTACTTCTTGAGTCACTCTCTCTGTTTACTGAACTACTGAACCAATCACAATGCTAGTTTTATTTTTCCTATTTCTGGATTTTTAAAATGCCTGCGCTTTTACTAATCGCATCAGGCAAAAGCTTGATTAATATGACTAGTATTTTGAGCAAAGTATAGTATACACACACCTAACTAATGGAAGCGTTATGTAAACTTTAAGTTGTTCGTTAATCCGACATGGCATGCCCTTTATACTCGGAGATTGCACCATGAATGAAGATTTATGAAATTTGCAAATAACAATAGACGTACTTGAATTCGACATTTAGAAGAGTCAAAGTTTATCGGACAATCAGGTGGTAGTCAGCTATTTTGCAAGCTTATTTTTCGCAATCAAACAGTGGAATTGCATAAACTAAAAGTGTTATCACAATTTTATATAATACTACCTAAAGCCAGTGTTTTCATCCACGCGTAATTATACCTGTATATTGTCTATAACTCAAGTCTTATTATCTATTATCTTTTTAGTTTTTATTTAAAGTTCATTAAAAAAAACATAATATTTTCGGGACAAAAGTTAGCTAACTCTTAAAACTTTCCAATGAACATCCCATAAAAATATAATAAGACATTTTAAAAATTACCCGGGCAAATAGACGATCTCGGGTATTTAGATAATAAAATTTCGGATAGATTGAAACGGGTCTCAGGAAGACAAAAATTATTAAAACAAAAAGTTTGGTATTGCAAATAAGTTATTATATTTACACTTATAAGTAGACTATGTTTGATTAGACACATGCGGGCTATAAGCTTATAAAAGTCTTTACACAACGGTAACGATTGACGGATGTACTCTTATCTTTTATTTTGCAAATTATGCAACTCACATACCGAGACTTATACAAAATTACCTACCTATCGTAATCATTTCTAAATAAACGACATCTTCATAAATATTATGATAATTTCTGTGTTAATTAGCTTCATTATGCCCTCTTTACGTTGCATATAATTTTGTAGAAATCAAGCCATCAAGTGACATTGAGGGACGTAACATTTTAATGTAGTATATCAGTATACCGGTTTACAATACTTGAGATGTTTTTACACGTACATTATTATTGATATTTTTTTTTTAAGTCGGCTAAAGTCTTGTGAAGCACCTGGGTTCGATCTTTCATCTGGTCAAAATGTAATACGGTTTCTTGCGTCTTTGATGTTTACTTATATATGTATTTATTATGAAATATACAATCGTTCAGTTATAATATTGCACTAGCCAACACGTGCCGACTTCGTCGGTAGTTAAAATATAGTCTATAACACTCCTGAATAGTCTAGCTTTCTGATTATGAAAGGATTTTCATGATCGGTTCGGTATTTCAGAAGATTATCCCTTACAAACAAACAATTAAAGTTATACGAACGAACTTCTTAGGGGTCAATTCATTCTGTGAATATCATCTTTATTTATACATAATAAAATTAGTTCAACAGCTGTGAATAAAAGATCTTTTTGACCAAAATTTTTCCTACCAGTAAGGAGAGCATGCTATTTATAATAATAAATTAAACTATTTTAAAAGAGGATAAAGTAGCCTTTAACAATTAAATGTTATAATTAAGATCACCCTCCATCTTCTAGAATTTAGATACAGATACAGTATCATATATTTATTTCATACTAGCCAACCCGTGCTCACTTCATTGGGCGTAAAATATAGCTTATAGATCTCCTGGGTATAATGTAGCCAAGTGTAGCTCTCCGACTGTGAATTTTCATGGACAATTCCGTATTTCCTTACAAACAACCAAAGTTACAAACTACATCTTAATAATATTAGTATAGACAAATAAAATAAAATACAGGGTAGCTAGCCAGAGACAAGATTTGTGTGACTCGAAGGCCACGCTTAACTGGATGACGGGCTAATTCATGCTATGGCTTTAAACACTTTTGTCAATATCATAGCAATTATTATTCAGTCAGTTTAATGAAAAGGGCACACGAATTTTGACCATAATGAAAAGTGATACATTGATTATCTATACTGATATTTTATTTTTAAAGTTTCAATTTTTGTGTATTTATTTGTAGTGGGTAATCTTTAAAATAGTGGGCCGATTCTGATAAAAAAAATTATAACACATAAGACTCTAGGAAGGACATAGAATAGTTTTTATTTGACTTATACAATAGAATAGCACATTTTTTTATAAATATAGCTACTTAAATCATTGTGTAGCTACAAATGTACTCATAGGTACTTGGAGATCACATAATATATGTATCTTACACTATCAATCGTGGTTAAACCAAAAAATTTGTAGAAATGTTCCACAGATACAATACTGATAGTAGTGGTACCTTAGATCATTACTATATATTTTAATGATCTGTGAGTGGTGCCTATATATGGTGAAAGCCTTTTTTGGCCATCAAAAGTTTCCATTTTTCACACCTGGGGGCGATACTCATCTTGAAAAAAAACTCTAAATACGCTTTTGCTCGCTAACTCATGTAAATTTGCACTTTTTGCTAGTAAATAATTGGGTTGGAAATTATAAATTACTGGAAAACAGAATAGTCTGTATTTGAGTAACGTGATGCAACAAAAATTGTCGTGCCTTGCATGTAAATTACATCATTTTAAACAGGAATTTAGATCTAGCCAAGGTTCAAGAATGATAAGTTTACCAAGGTTAATATTGTTGGTTTTTTTGTCACATAAAATACACAATTCACAGCCAGAATATTAAGGAAAAGACAAAATATGAAAATATTTGTTTCAATATAACAATATTTACAAAAAACGTTGGGCTCCACGTATGCAATTTAGTACTTGTACTTACGGATATATGTATATATAATATCTGGCTCTATATTCTTATTTATAGATAAAGGATTACGCTTTACTTCTTACAGAGAAATCAGAGTCGTGAGTCAATCTACGATCAATCCTAACTGAATGATGGATTTATTGGTGGAATTAATTTTCAGATATGAAAGAAAAAAATTGAGAAATATTTTACTATTAGACGATTCATTTATCCAGGAAGCATAGAGTAATCAACATATTATTTAATTTTATAGTTGTACCCTATTATGTATTAGTAGTACATTTCGTCCATGCCAGGAAGGCTACTTTTCACCTCATAATTCCTTCTGAAACAAGTGCAGTGTGAGTAAAACCTTCGGAGCAATCGTTAGTAAGTGCTATACTAGTGTATACAAGCCATTGCCTGTTGCAATGTAGAATACTAATTTTGTATCTTCAGCTCCTCTGTATCTTTACAAAATTTTAAGCATATCCATTGCAGGAATAAAAAGTTTAATACAAACTTTTATCCCTTAATTTACCCATATATGGTATTTCCAATTTTTTTTCTTAGTAACACTTACATACATTATATAAAGAAACTACAGACAAAATTTCAGGCTTCTACATTCAGCGGTTTGGGCTGTTCGTTGGTATGTTAGTCCCCTTCATCTTTTATATACATATACATAGATATGTAAGTAATGGCAACGACTTACGTCAAATACACGGAATTCCTTATTTTCTGTTTAATTATAAATATCAACCTTGATAAACAATCTAGATTTAATTATTTTCACCTTTTTTGGTAATTGGCGACCATCAAGTTTACAATCAGAAGAATAAAGCTCTGGTTTGCTCAATGCAGGGATTTAGTGATTCATTTTTACTTTTAATACAGCCAAAACAATTCTGTGCTAGACATTAAGAAAAAGAAATATCACATCGTTAGATTTGAAAAACAGTTATTTGGGAAACAATTAAATATGTTATATTAATATATCACTCTTACAAGCAATTACAAGCTTTGCTTGTGTTCGTTTACTCTATGGTTTTAGTGTTCCTGAGTTTTGAAATATCAATAATAAATGCATGCAACTATTTCCAGTAACTGCGTTGTTGACCTCAATAAATCCTTTTAAATACTAGATGATGCCCGCGACTTCGCCCGCGGTGATTTTACGATATTTGCAATACATAATCATTTACTTCGTACTACTCAGGAACCGTACATTTTTACGGGATAAAAAGTAACCTATCTTTTATTCTAGGTCTTGGGCCATCGCTATGCCAAATTTCATCAAGATCCATTCGGTAGTTTTAATGTGATGCGCGTACAAACATACAGACAGACAAACAAAAATTCTAAAAACAATCGTTTTGGCTTCTACAGGTCCTATAAAGAGCTCGATATATTTGTTTCTTAAATATCTTCTATGTACAGACATAGCTCAGTTATAATTTTATTATATGTATAGATTATCTTCAGACCGTGACTTTGTACGCGTGGAATGTTGGTAAAGAACATAAGTTTTAAAGTAATATGAAGTTGTAATATTTCAGGAACAAACATCCTCCTTATTTTATATTAAACATTCAGAAGTCACGGCGTCTATGTAAACAGTATTCTACACTTTTAAAATTAAAAATTTTATAAACAAAAATATTATAATATTGGCGGGTTTTTGTATCAGCGAAGCGTGCATTCCTTCTTTCATCCCACAACTACAGTATATTTTACAGGAATATTATCAAATATTTAAGTTTGGGCTTTAACACTACAAATCTATTCACAAATATTATACTCGCGACTTCTAATAAGTATCTCGGGTTCTAAGTGGCGTAGCATAATGAAACCTAGTCATATTTTAAGGAAGACCTTATACAATGAATTTCTTCTTCTTCTTTTAGACCTTATACAATGAATTTCTTCTTTCATAGTGGTATGAGCCTGCTTTTTTAGCATGCAGCTTGAATGGGCCGGCTCGTCCGGGGAAGTACCACACTCCCACAGAAGACTGAAGCTTGAATGGCGGCTATCAGCCGCCATGCTCCGTCCGGTGAGTGGGAGAGCCGGAGGCCCAACTTCCCAGTCCTCCCCATTTGAGGAGGGTTTCAACAAGGGTTCCAACGCTTCTGTGACTCTGCTGGTGTTGCAGTTATCTATGGACGGCGGTGATCACTTACACACTTGTTTGCCTCCCTTATACATAAAAAATAATTAAAAAAAAATGAACTTGTGGAAACTGTATAAAATATTACGCAGTAATTTTTTGTGTTGCGCCTACAAACATACAGGCATACAGATAAACAAAAGTTTTAGCTTCTAGACCCCTCATATTTTTCTTTTGAATTGTGTTCTATGTACAGAAACAGAGCAGTTTCAATTTTATTAAAATGCATAAATAACTTTTATAAAACAAGAGTGATAGGCATAAAAGAGAGAAAAATAATATCGCGAACTCTTACAATTTGCACTTTATGTTTCTATAGCTATCGTTTAAAGTTAGTCAATCATTACAGAAACGGACTGAACTTAAACTAGCCATTAGGCTACAAAAACATCTATTGATATTTCATGACTACCTTATCTACTTATCCTGTATATAGATATAGGTTAAAGGTCATGTTGTTTTAGCATATAACGGTCAAGGTTAAAACATACTACATTCTTTACAACTGTTAAATTGAAATAAATAGAAAACCCTGATTTCTTTTACATAAAGGAATTTACTATAAAAGAATACGCTTTGCTACGGCCTAAAGGCTCTTTGAAGGCCTAATTCCAACCAAAACGTCTTTAATTTTAGATTTTCTCTTTTTTTTCAGTATGATTATACGCGCATACGCAAAACTACTGGATAAAATCTAATATGACTTTTACAGTTATATTGTACAAGGTCCAACTTAAAATCACTAACTTAAAATCAAATGCAATCAAGTTAAGATTAAAAAAATATATATGGCGCAGATTTCATCTCAATAAGCCATTCAGAACCTGAGATATAGAGTTAGTAAGTCGTGGCCATAAACTAGTTACAGATAAGTGAAATAGAAAGCAGAAGTGATGATGGGTCTATAGATTAGGACTCGATACTTTTGATTGCATTGGCCTAGACCATTGAACAATTACAGCTCTTACTTTGAGGAACCATTGACATACGCTAATTGCATATTATATTAGGTATTTACATATGAAATTGACGTTTAGTGTAGAAGGAACAAAAGGTCGAATATTTTTAACAACAAATTAAATAATATTGTAACCTATGTTTTAACTAATAAAGACTCATATACTTTAGGAGATTAGGAGATGCGTTCAAAAATATTTATACAACTTTATCGCTCATTGTCATTACACATGTCAAATTTATGTTTGGCAATAAAATATTTATCTTGCATAATTCAAGCGATTGACAGATGCCTGTAATATATGATTTACGATTGTAGGTACATATATCGTTTCACAGATTTATCAAATACTTATTTGGTTAGATTTTTAGCACACTTGTCTCTTGCGCAACATCTAACTCAAAGCATTGAGGCTACTTTTTATTGAGCTCCATGTTTTTTTTTCTTCATGTTTCTCGCATCTATTACTTAACTCATTGTGTTGTGGGATCATCCGAGGTGCTTTTGATTTGTTTCGTGTTCGTATCGCCCACCATCAGTGCTTAGTAAGACTATTGTTGTCTGTAATTATATAGACTGTGAGAAA
The DNA here is from genome assembly GCA_020352625.1 of Cactoblastis cactorum. Lineage (NCBI taxonomy): Eukaryota > Metazoa > Arthropoda > Insecta > Lepidoptera > Pyralidae > Cactoblastis > Cactoblastis cactorum. The sequence goes on from JADGIL010064439.1 coordinate 14,904, forward strand.
TTATGATTTCATCGTTCATTTAAATGATGAAATAAAAAAAAAGTTACAGAAGCGAAAACTCCACCGAAGAAGAATTGGTTCACCGCCATTGGTGCACTTCACAGATAATATATATTTGATACATTTTTGGATTTGAGTTTAAACTAGATCTAGATATGTTATATATGACTCTTACAGTATATAAAAATTACTAGACTGATAGAATGAAGGTAAAAAGATGACAAATTAAGCAGCAATTATAATATTGAAAAACTTGCTTTTTAAATTTTTATTCTCTTATTGTAACTAAAAGTCGTTTTTCTTTTAGCTTTGTGTACTGGTTAAAATATCAATAAATACACCTTGATAAAATCTTTGACATATATTTGAAAGAATATTACTTGTTTGAAGGTATTTAGTTATCATATTTTATTGGATAATGGAATAAAGGTAACGTCCCAGCTGTACAGCTGGAACATAAGTATCCATGTATTTATTATATAACTTAAAATTTGAGTGATTGTATTGGGAATGAGACATTTCAGATCAATGGTGTGTACTGATACTGCCGCATTGCGTTGCAAGGTCAGCCTTTATTTTACCACTTCTGGTTTCTGACCAACCTTGAAGTCATTTGAGGTTACCAATTACACATTCAGTGCGCCTACGAGGCTGCACTACATAGAAAGTTACACTTTTCCCAACAACGTGATATGTTCATCAATATGATTTCTACTATTTTCATGCTAGACGAGAGCAAAAATAAAACGAGGAATGTGGCAATGTAAAAGTCAAGCAAGGAAAAAGGTTTAAAATTGTGAATTTGCTCATAGGGGATAGGCTAGCAACCTTTCACAATATCTGAATCTCCATTCCACCAGTGGCCATCATTCAGTTGAGCATAGCCTTAGAGTTTCACGACTTAGCTCTGTCAACCCCGTAAAGAAAAAAGGCTTAATACTGTATCTGTATGATTTCTACTACGCAATGTTTCCACCTCAGTCGTTCCTGTTTTTGTGTTGTTGATATTTGAAATCGACAGGATGATGGCAATTCACTGTTAAACGCTACTATTAGTCAAATATAAATTAACATTATGTATTAGGCAATTGAAATTGGTTTGCGAACAATTACAATTATGAACTCACAGCACAAGCTTGAAATGAATGCTGTATGTTAATAATTCTAATTTTTATTTCTCTTACAGTTACAGTATTTTTGCTGTAGTAATTAACAAATTAATTAATCTTACCTATGGAGCTTATTCTGTATTGCACCTATATACATTAAGACCAAGTAAGAAATCGGAATTGAGCTACAAATACATATTTTATAATATATATTAATTTATATTATCTATTATACACTAATATTTCCTTACCTTCATAACTTTTAGTAAGATCTGATTCTCAAAAAATGTATAATATAATACTTAATGGGCACACGAAATTGAATATGAAGTCAACTTACGAATGAACGGACTGAAAGGCGATGATAATCGAACACATAGTAAAAATCATAGCCACAATAAAAATTGTAAGCCGTAGCGCAGCAAATAGCGTTGCAATGTATGCAATATCATGAGTAATGTGGCACACAAATGCACGACGCTGTACAGCGTAAGCAGCTATTTGCAACGTTGCGACTAGTGATGTGCCTTTCACGAAAATACAATAAACTTTGGGAATATTACTGGGAAAGGCTTCGGCAATATTACCAAAGTTTCCAAAATTTTCGAGAACGGCACTTCGCTAGGTGCGACTGTTGTACTGCATGTGGCAGTACCGTGTAAGCGAAGGGAGGTAGTTGCGCTTACAGTCGGAAGCGGAAACGGAACTCCAAGCTCCACATGACCTGTCTACATGACCCTGCCGGGCTCGTTTCACAACTATCTATAGACTAGATTGATAAGACGACCTTTGTATTTGATTATAACGAAACCCACAAAGTATTTATCCAGAAATTAAGATATTTTGCATTCTGCGTCTAATTTTTTTCATAAATTAAACTGTTTAATACGCTTATACATAATATTAGAGAAGTTTACTTAATGACCCTTTAATATTTACGGGAAGTACTCAAAAATATGTATGTAATTATTTTATTAAATATAGTCTTTGAACGACCCGAGTCTTTTTATAGTTGGTACTCTTATCCGTCTGTCTATCCGCGGCTTAGCTGAGAAACGATTATTTTAATATGATACGGATTTTACAACTGAATTCTAGAAGAAAAATAAACCTTTATACGCCGCTTAGAAACGGAGATATTGACAATATTAAGTTACACGCGGATGAAGTCGCTGGCTTAAGGTAGTATCCTACATATTTCATAAGTTACCTAACTTCTCTTGAGGTTATCACAGTCTCTTTTACTGTTAAAAGTAGACCTAAATAAGTCAGTTTAACTTTAATGTATATTAACATAAAATTATTTAAAATTTGGGTATTGATGACTAGATGTCAATATTTGACCTTGACCTCGATATTTCCATTGACATTTTGATGCCATTGAATTTTGACCTACATTGTCATTAATGCAATTGGGAAACTACATTAATGTAACAAAGTGTGTTACAAGTCAATAATGGGAAACTGGTTTTAGTCAGCTCTATAAATATTTTACCTAAATGGTTTTTGTACAACTTACCAGTTAATTTTTTACTACTCAAATTCAAATTAAGTACTTTATTATAAATATATAAAAAGGTTCTAAAGTTAAAAATATAAAGTCTGTGCAACTAACGAGGATAAGTATCACGATTGAACAAAAAAATAACTGATCGCAATTGGCCAAAAGGTTAAAAGATAGCTATAAAATTTTTCTAAAATAATGAGATAAACTAAACTTTATATGAGATAGACTATCTGAAGATAAGTTTTACGTCACTTCAGATCGTCTAACTGACGTGTTAATAAAAATAATAATCTAAAAAAAGATAACAAATCTTTATTGCTTTTCAAAGTAAATTGATTTATTTGTAACATTTTGTCTCATCACAATAGTCATATGTCATGACAAAAGGATTACCTTTCACCTCAACAACATTACAATCAACAGTGCATCAACCTGACCAAATCCATTCCAATCTCAACTCTATTACCATAGCATATGCTACATGCAAAATACCTCTGATACACAAAGCGAGTGAAACCGCGGGCAGATGCTTGTCAAGTGACTGTCGTCTAGCAACTGCGGCAGGCGGCAGAAATCGACACCGCTGACATTTACGTCTGGTCATTCAAGTTATGCACTTAATAGATTCCTGAGCTAGGTGCAGAATAATATACACTAACTACTAATAAGACTAAATAATATTTAATTAACAGTCTTTCATGAATATTGGTTGCACTCCACGGCTTTGCTTCCGTAGGAATTATGAATTCAATTAAGTAGGAGTTTGAGTTTAAATTCTATAAACTGTAGGCATTTAATATGCGTGGATGGCAGGGTTAATTCACTTATAATTTTTATTGATGACTTAAAAGTGTTCTTCTAGTCATATGACTCTGCTTTATCTACTCCGTAAGGGATAAATGGTAATCCCTCCGAGTCTATTCACTAAGAATGTTATACTTACTATATTATCGCGTCATTTTCCAAACGGGAATTGACAAAAAAACATAACAGCAGCTTTTTTGTGGATATACAGATATAAACCAGAATTAAAAATAAAGGTAAATTATTATTCCCATCGAAAAATCCTTAAATTAAAAAGTGGACGACTTTTTAAATTAAGTTTTACTTTCTACACAGGTAGAGTTTGCAATCTACGTTTCTGTGCTTCTCAAATGAGCATGGAAATTATTTATAAAAAATATACTTGTTTCAGAATCTTGCTTGCAGCATGTGTGCTGTGTCAAGTGAGCGGTCGGCCGCAGGAGGAGGGCGAGGGCAGGGCTATCCCCAACAGAGGGTTGCTCAAGCGAGGGTTGGCTAAGGGCAAACAGACTACCACCACCACCACGGAGGCACCACAAGTCAGTACTTAAAATAGAAATTAATCTTCTTTATTTCTCAATATTGTTTTGCTTTTTATCCAGTCATCAATATTTTTAACCTATTTGTTAATTTCTTTTTTATGTATTATATTTATCTAATTGGGTTGGACTTTAAATCTTTACCAATAGTGTACTCAATACAATGTACTGGAATATATAATGGCTGGTTTTGGCACATCATACATTGTAATAAACATTTTCTTATACACTCAACAAAGCTCCAAAAGTAGCATATACCAGTAACAAGAGTAACAATGCGTTTGGGCGAATGTAGCCTATTATATTACAATTGGTATGCGCCGTAACCGCCCGTTGTCGCTGCGTTTCACAATGTCTTATGAAACGTAGAAAATTGTTTGGCACATTATGGATTAGCATATCAAAGGGCTGGTTTATATTTTTTCCCGAACTAGTGATATAAATAATGCCAGCAAGCTCAACATTATAGGTGCATCATTTCTCATTTCTTTTGTAATGTTCTTATCTGAGTGTAAGAAAGGTATGTTTCTTATCTGAGTGTTATTCCGCTTCGCTACCTAAATAAGGAGATTATGTGAGGTTAGGTACCTACTTTTTTACTGGTTTTTACACAGAGTGACTACCACATGACCTCTGCAACATAAAGGGTAAATCAAAACCAGTCTTATGATAGGTTCATAAAAACGCTTCCCAAAAACAGACTTATTTCGGATGTTTAGTCAGGTGATTTAAGCTTGCAATATCCCAACTAGAATAGAAATAATTTTGTTCACAAAGCTACCCTTCAGAGCGATTTGAATCCATGACTTACTATGTAAATAGGTACACATACAATTTTTTATGATTCTTTTACCTCACTGATAATAATATTCTAAGAAAATCATTGCAGCCTAGTGGTGCAGTTAGCATTAATATGTACTGTGAATTAATTGCTGTTAGGAGCATTCAAACGTGGTCTGCCCTTTATTTAATACAAGGCGCAGTTCCTAGTTTCTCGAAACTAGTTAATTAAAATCTAATACCATGCGAAAATAGGATTAAACGAGTTTTGGAAACTAAGCACGTAGATTGCACAACAAATTTTAATGTACTTATTGTAACACACATCTATACAGCTATTAGTAGTAGTTATATTAATTACTTATAATAAATTGTGGAAAATAAAAATTACCGAAAATGACAATTAACAATTTACTGTCCTATTGATTTTAAATTATTTATAAACAGATACAGGTGACGTTATTTGTAATATGATATAATTACATATCACTGTGTTACACAAAAAAAGCTACAAATTAATTCTCAAGAGATCAGAGCACCAATACACCACATTTTCCAATTAATGTGTTCATATAATAATGCATTATAACTACTCATGAAATATATGTATGACAAGCAAATCAATGTCGATCAGCTGAATAAGATGTAAATCGGATTCAAAGTTTGGTTTCGCAAATAAATATCTACATTTGGCTCAAGGCAGGCTGGCTCATCGGGTCACCTTCGTTGACGGCCTTCCTTTCCTCAGAATTTCTACCTGAACAACTTAACAGCCAACCTTTATCATTTATCTGATACCTGTGTGTACTTAGTTCTGGAGTCGACGCCCTAAGGTTAATGCTCGATTGAGGAAAATATTCACATCTTTCGGTCGAAATTTTAATTTCGAATGGTTTACATTGTTTTATTTTCTACAATACAAATATTAATTATTTCTTGTTTCAACTATACAACGTTTGAAAGTGTGCTTACTCACACTCTTAAATATATCATAGTGTAACTTCTAGATGACAAATTTGTAAGGCATCAAAAAAGAGATTAGATAATCTTAAAATTAGTGAGCGAAAAATAAAGCGTCCAGCCCGTGATCATCTGTGCCTGTGATAACTTTTTGACAAGTAAAAAAAATATATTTACAATATATTATAGGTATAGATTAAAAAATATGAATGTCAATTGATAATTGTGAAACTTTAAATCAGGAGGAAGAATACGACGAGGACTACCCTGCTGAAGGCGAACAGCAGGAGCCATCGACAGAGGCACCACCTTCCTCCACGGAGGGTAAGAAGCTGGTGGCTGGTGGTGTTCGTCCCTTTAGGAGCAACACTGACCTCCTCGAGACCTTAAAGAGGAGGAGGGCTCAAGCTGCTGAAGGTAAAGTTTCATTATATTTTATTTTATATTCAACTCATCCTTTGTCTCTGAATAAAATCTACTCCGTAAGCGGTAAATACGTGATACTGTATCTGTTTCTGTAAAATATTTGTAATTGTATAATATTTATTTATTTAACATTAAGTTAAAAGGGCCGATTTTTAAATGTTATTTGATCTCAAATGATCATATATGTCAAAACCAAAAAAAAAGCTTAATGCAAAATCAAATCCAAATTGATTGATTTGCTATCTATAACAAATCAATTAATTTGGATTTGTTTTTTTACTAAGTTTTAAGTTAAGCCAAACCGATAGGGGATTGAGTCTACGATGTTCCCCCCACAGAATATGTTATCTGATTCTTAACTCAAATTGCCCCAAAATAAACAAACACTTGAAACATTATCCGTCATAGTTCATAAATCTCAGTTTAAATAGCTAAACTATAATTTATTTTCACTTAAATAACACTGACATATTTTCTAACATTATTTTAATACCATATATGAATAAAATATGTATGTGTGTAGTATGGGAATTTGCCCCAAATTATGTTTTAGATTTGTGTTATGAGGTAAGGTCGACTGCGTGTCAAGTTATCCAGGTCGGGTCTCTATGCTGTGTGAATGTGTAGTGGTGAATTTGCAATAAATTTGGGCAAGTGGATGTGCTGTGGATTGCACAAACTTGACGTCGAAGGCTCGGGGCATATAGAATATTATTATCATTTACTACCTATACCTGTCCGATGTTATTCTGAGCAATGGACTGGCGCTCCTCAACATACTACCTAGGTCATCCTCAAAAAATGTTAATGCCTAAAAATTTCAGCAATTAGTGTCTGAAAAGTAGAATAATTTCTACGTAACTGTTACTAAGCGTCGTTATACAAATTCTACGACATTGCTATGTAATCGTTGTAATATTTATTGCGTCAAAATAATTTACAAGGAATGTTGTTCTTGATTAATGAACTTGTCGAAATAGTGTCCGACTTAGACGAATAAATTGTTTCTGATATTTTAATTAACTGTTGCTTAGCTATTTCACACATTGTTTTATATAAATTTTATTACTATTTATCAGTTATTTTATACTAGGTTACATTAAGTATTTCTTTTTTATCCACTTCCGAGTTGTCCAGGTTGAGTTTTAGTTATTATATCAGTTAAAATATATCAGATATTTTTATAATAAATGATCTTGGATACATGCATCGTGATTATTTATTATTTTTAAAATTGTAACGTTAGCCAACATCCCCATTAAGGTCACAGTGATTATATTGGACGCTAAGTAATTGATTCTCCCAAGACAATATCATCATTACTTAAAAATGATTATGAGCCAAATGTGAATATTCCAGCTAAACTGCATGGTAACAGCAACCACGCAGCCTCTGGGGCTGCCTCATCACAGGACATCGTCACGGAGGCCCCCTCCAAGTCTAGTTATAGTGAGCATCTTTGTTTCCTATTTTTATTAGACTTAAAAAAAGAGTCCTAAGTATGACCTGTCTCGTGAGTTTGATATCTCGCGTTTGGCGAAATCGTCAGAAGAGTCTTTGTTATACTTAGAAGATTTTGGTATTTTAACCGACTTCAACCATGAGGTCTATTGCAGGCGGTTCCATGTTTAAGAAAAGAAATTATCATTTAAATGTTTACTCACCGTTTTTGTATATATTATTAACTTTCATAATAGAAGCTATATAAGAGCTATATAAAAGAGATATGGTTTTAATTAATTTTTCTCTTAAATAAATAACCTACGAGTTGGGTTCAGTACAATTATTTATAAAAAATGAAAAAGCAATCGCATTTATGAGAGCCCCTTTAAATATTTATTATGTTTGTTATAAACGGCATGATAAATTCAGCTATCACGGTTCATGAGATACAGCTTGATGATCGGCGGATGGACCGCAAAGTCTTTGGGTACAGAACCCTAAAAATGCACAATGTTGATATGTTGCGTTTGGCGGAACAGAACTTTAATGTTGTTGGCTATAATTTGAAATTGGTTTTCATCTTTTGTGTAGGTAAAAAGCGGTTCAACAGCGCGCCAGCGCGAGACAGCAACAATGAGGAATCTCCAGCTGCCTCCAACTCCAAGCCCAGCAGGTCACGATTTGGCAGGCGTAAGTAAATATAAATCTATAAGTACTAATAAAGAAGTATAGTTTGTAACTTTGATTGTTTGTTGTAAAAAATAATCTTCGGAAATACTGAACCGATCATGAAAATTCTTTCACAATCAGAAAGCTACACTATCCAGAAGTGTTAAAGGGTATATTTTAACGCCCAACGAAGTGGCGTCGGCTAGTAATAAATAAATATATAGGATCAAATCACACAGACTGAGTTAACCCAGAGTAAGTTTGAGTCTTGTTATGGAATATTATACTTACTCAATGATGCTATATTTTATAACAAACACTTACATAATAGAACAGTAGAATATGAGTACAGGTCCTGGCTTCGATCTCCAGTCATGTTATGATAGAAAATGATATTTTTCCTGGGTCTAAGATGTTTATCTATATATGTATTTATTATAAAATATGGCATCGTTGAGTGGTATCCCATAATACAAGTCTCGAATTTAGTTTGAGCTATCTTAATTTGTGTGATTTATCTCTATATAGTTATTTAATGACTTTTTCAGCTGCTGCAAAATCAATCCAAGAGTCGGAGCCAGAAGAGCAAAACGAAGCCGCCGCTCCCCCCTCTAGAAGCAGCAGGAATTTCGCGAGACGAGGCAACTAGTTCCACATCTCCCTCTTTCACTCCTAAAGACTGTTCCAGTCTGTGGTCCCATAGTGTCTGCCAAAAGGGTTCTGTATTATTTGCGCCACAAAAGTTTTATGATAACCTATCTGATAAAAATCAGCAATGAACCAAGGAATTTAAGGATGTTTTATCTCTTTAAATACTCGTTACCTTTAGTGACTAGATAGTTTACTATAAAATCTTTTTTTTTCTTTTTTTTGGAGGGTCGTTGTTCGATTTTTGTATAATATAGTTTTAAGAAACCCTTAATATATACTGATTATGGTACAACACATGGACCTATATCCCAACCTTGCCTATCCTTCGAGTTTATCTCACTGCCATCGAATTCTGGTCTTACTCAGAATCATCTCCTGATGAAATTAGATAACTTTTGTACTTACTATGTGTAAATTATACTTATAAGTATTTTTAATAAATAATTTTATTCTATAACGATTTTTACTGAATGACCAGTCGTCGTCAAGGCATTCTATTTAACGGACATTGAAAGATATTTTAAAATACTAAAATCATAGTTATCATATTAAATATTATAGAAGTTACAACGCTTGTGGTAAGTCAGGTAAAAATTCGATTATTTTCAAGAAATAACAATTGTGTAAAATAATATTGTGTAAATAATAATCACATAGAATAATACAGTAGTCATTTTTGTCTTTCATTATGGGATTCGATTCGGTACACAGGAAATATGAGTATACAATTCTCTTAGAAGAGTGTTACACTTTATTTTCAGTCATTATAGACATTTCATTGAGAAAATTAATAACAATTTATTCGTTATAATCACTTAATTATACATTTAATAATAACAATAAAGGTAAATAAAGATTCAGTATCTTGCTGATATAATAAATAATAATACCAACATTTCAAAAGTCGTAGCTAAGGTCCTATCTGTGATACTGGGTCCTCTGAATTTAATGGCACAAGATCAAACAAATAGAAAACGGAATTAAAAGAGAAAAATTAATAATAAAGAACAGTTCCCTTCATTTCTTGAGCACCGTGGTGACTTCAGCGAGGGGAGTGGAGTAAGTGCCAGGCTTGACCAGGTTCACTAGCTGCTCCGCTATCTCTTGCCCCACTCTGACCTGAGCTTCCTTAGTGGATGCACCTGATAATGGTTCATTGGACATTTAGCATTTTTTTAAAGCAGATTATGAAATAATATTTTCAACAAAAAAAATGCTAGTTATGCCTAAAAGATACTATCTTATCAGATAAGGTAATAACAAGGTGTAGCTATTTCTAGTTACTGTTTTGATTATACTTCTCGCCAATAAATAATCCTGACCAATACTTATGCTTTATATCTCGCAACCATTGTTGTTATCTACCCAAAAAGCGAGAGACTTGATTTTATATTTTTTAGCAAATTTCGGTCTATTGTCATCTTTAATACGAATATAAATAAAGTGTTAGACTTACCCAAATGCGGTGTGGCAAGAACAGAAGGGTGCTTGATAACCTCCAGGGTTAGGGGGTCGGTAGGTGGTTCCGTCTCGAATACGTCAAGTGCCGCTCCACCCACCTGATAACAGCAACTTTTTAAATTAATGATTTTTTACCATTCGCTTTCACATCAGTGTTGTCACGGATTCGTGATAACAACTATAAGTTTTGACGGATCTGTTACAAGGCATGCAAAAGGTTAAAGCAATATTGAGGACCAGGCCTTACCATTGTGTGGAGTAATGTGTCTAGCTGTGGCATTACAAAAATATCTACCAAATAGACCTCACCTCACCGGAAATATAAACAAATTGCATTTCGGTACGACACATCTTCACTCCCCACACTTCTGGTGCATTTGGTTCTAAAAGTTAAACTATTATGACACTTAGTAAGATTATGACAAATTAGAAATACATTATCTGAAAGTCTTATCTGCACGCGTCTTAAAAATATTATCATGATCTTTGATTCCACTTTGGGCTTAATGCTCTTAACTATCCAATAGTTGATTATCAACTTACATGACCAGAGTTGAGGGCATCCAGTAAGTCCTTTTCATTGATCAGGCCACCTCGACCCACATTTATAATCTTTACACCCTTTGGGCACCGCTTCAGGACATCAGCGTTTATAAGATCTGAGTAAAAAATGATCAAAATTAATAAACTGGATTCGGTAAATTTCACAGAAAAAAATTATATTGGGTTTTAAAATTGACCTTTCAAAACAATTGCATAATTATTAAAAATGCATAAACCTATATAGAACTTTAACATAGCAGACATATAAAATTAAGAGAGAAGATTACATCGCGAGTTTTAATAAAATTGTAAGGTTCGTATGTACTTTATTAGGTTCATACTGTTCATTTGAGACTATTACAGCCGGTCCAACTAGAAATATTACAGTCTGTTTTGAACTTTATCAAGTGCATATAAAAGTACTAACAATTGATAGTCGAATCGATCGATGTCCATATGGAACCAACTGATAACGTCCTATTAGATAAATATATATTTTTAGGAAGTAACAAAAAGAGATAACCATAGGAGATAACATCTATCGCATCTAAAACAAGCTACAAAAATAGATGGATGAGGAAAATTATTGAAACAACACTGTTTTTATGTTTACTATTTTTTTTGGTAGCTAGTGTGTAAATTGATATTGATGACATTTATTAAATGTTGTTTTTGCATCTCTTCAAAATTCAGAATTTGATACGTAGCTCATAGCCTATGAGAAGATTTTACTGTTTTAATCACCTTTTTCAAAAGACAAGAGTCAAATTCTGAATTTTTATTCCATCAATAAGCCCACTGTTTGGCAAATTGTGGAATTCGAGTCTCACGAGTTTTGGCTCTGTCTATTCCGTATATAAAGTATACTGTAGCTGTAGTCATAGAATTATCACACAAATAAATAAAATTGAAGTGTCTGTCTGTAATTTCAAAATAATTGTATTTTTCAAATTGCATAGTAGTATTTACCCGTTTCCAATACCAAAACGATTTTTTTAGAATTTTTGTCTGTCTGTCTGTCTGTC